>JAVTVY010020675.1:0-74935 GCA_036873755.1 Hanleya hanleyi
TTCGTAGATTTGACAATGAAACTGATAATTTTTGTGCTTCAAACTACTGTTGCAGAGGTAGCTTTACGCTCCAAACTGCTAGCCCTGTTACAACAAAATAAATCGTACATGCCAGGAGATTGCCTCATCCGGGTTGGTTCCGAATATAACTACTCCAAACTGGTTTAGGCCCGAAGCTAGAACTTCGGGAATCTTCGTGCATGCAATGAGATAGATCAGATAAGGGTTGGGACTGATTGAGATAACACGTGAATTCGGGTGGTCGGGTGGGAGGATTTTAATGGGGGATATTTTAGCTCTCTATCGCAGTAGGTGTTGCTAGGCGGGGCACACCTCTCTACGACAACTGGCGTCAAAGTGAAAGAATATTTTATTCTCACGGTTGAGAACCCATTTATGCCTGGAAGACTGAAAAATTCCCGGTAAACAAGCACTGTATAGAAGCCGGCCATTTTTTCTTTGTTCGCGAACCCCCAACCCCTCTTGTATTGGCCGGCTATCCACGGGTAGATTGTAGGCCGAATTGTTTTTACCGGGAGGTCATCCTGATATGGGGGCTATTCTAGTAGACGGTTCTGTATAAATTCTTTCACGGCAGACAGGCTGTTGATTGAACTTGAAGAATGTAGTTTAGAACAGGTTTTTCTTTGTCCGGCGGGCTGGCTCAGGCGATAGTAAATTTGCACACAGGCTTGTGTGGTGTCGCGATTATTCGTTTCGCCTTTCTTGGGAGATTCTGTTCATTTCAGTTTGGGCTATCAAATATTTTTTCTGGTGTTTGGCCGGCTGGCATTTCTAGGAGATAGTGTGTCGGTCGTAGTCATTTAATAAACTTGGTGTCGCTGTATATACAGTATTGTTGCCCTGTGATGGACGCGCTATGCTATAAGTAAGGCCTACGCGAGGATAAATTCGGCACCATCTACTACACATAAGTTCGTGTGATTATAGCAATTGATCATTTCGCCGCTCTTTGTTGGGAAATCAGTTCTGTCCAATTCGGCCTGGGCTATTAAATATGTTCCATTCGGTCTGTGCTACTAAATATATTTCTGGTATATAGCCAGCTGAGCTTGTCAACATTTCTTGGAAATAGTGTATCGCATTTACTCATTAAACTTGGCCTCGCCGTATATACAGTAGTATTGCCCTGTGATAGACGCGCTGTGCTGTAAATAAGGCCTACGCGGTATAATTTGGCACTGTCCACAACATATATAGGTCTGTGTAATGACAAAAGAGATGATTACAATTTCGACATCGTAAACTATCCCTTTCTGGACAGTAATATTCCAGTGGGACCTGCATATGGCGTATACATATCTCGCTTAGTAGCATTTGCTAGATCCTGTGTTAAATGTGACGATTTTAATCAACGTCACAAAACATTGGTGCAGAAACTTAAAAACAGGGCTATTCCACCAAGCGCCTACACTCAAAGTTTCTCAAATTTGGCGATACATATCGCATGCTGATAGCAAAATACGAACGTAGCGTGCAAGATCTATGGCGCTACGTTTCGTAACTTGTGTCTAATTCCGCTTAACCCGGGGCTAGGGGCCGTATGAACCCATGTACTTCAAGATCCTCATGGTACTCATATGAACAGTCACAATCAAAGCGTGACTGAGATACATCATTCTTTAGATGACGACTTTACAACGAATATTATGGATTAAGAATACTGATCAGCAATACGGATTTGATATTTTTGGAACATCATGATGTCTTGCCGGCATCATTGAAAACTGTTGACCGCTTCTCTCTTGCAGGAAACAAGCCTATGTTTATGTATACTATGATTGTCTTTTTGAATTTGGTGCTAATACTGTTATATGGAAAATGGAATAGGTCTTTGGATTATGGACGCGGATATTCTCTAATGGACGACGGCTGGATTATGAATGACGGACTAGACGCTTGTAAAGTTAATCGTTTCGCCTCTTTGAGAGACTTGATGTGTTCATTTCGGTCCGCTATTAAATATATTTCTGGTAAATAGCCAGCTCAATTAGCCAACATTTCTTGGAAATAGTGTATTACTCTATTCATTTATTGAACTTGGCGTCGCCGTATATACAGTTTTATTCTCCTGTTATAAACGCGGTATGTTATTAGTAGTGGCATGTTGACCGTTCGTGACCAATAGATTGGTAAAAACCGGATAAATTGACTCAGTTGTATTGAATGCGATTTGAGCCCGGGAGGGCTATACAATATTCAAATATTTGTACCGTCTTATCGTATAGAGCTAGTATATGGGAAAATTTGAATTTTTAAGGAGTTTTTTCTCCATTGTCGCTCCAGGTGTTACTTTTGTGTGATAGATTTCCGCTGTGTGGATTGACTTTTGTGGGAGATGTATGATAGAACATTTTGAAGTAAAGTTGATATTGGCGTTTGAGAGGGGTTTGTGTGGGGAATACAAGTGTGGGTTAATAGAAAATGCTCAGATTATTCGCGGCTCAATTTAATTTGAGAACGGTTGATTTTTTTTTCTGCTAACGTTTTCCACATCCCGATAAAAAGGAAATACGTTTTTTCTTTGTGTTTCAAGATATTTTTTGAACGATTGGTCCCTAATTTGTTCCATTTGTGTCGTGGTGTTCGTGATAGTCGAATTTGTCGGCTGTCAACTGGCCGGCTAAAAATATCGCTCATCGGGTCAATTTCTGTATTAATCCAGATGTATATTGCCTACATTTTGGTTGTCCGATACGTGATTTTTATTGCTCCGTTCATAGTTTGGGGCATTGTCAGTCATGGAGCCGACATTCATGGCGATACCATGGTGTTGTCCGTGTGATAACAGTAATCAGACTTTCCTCAATCCTTTTGAATTGAGTCAATGACCTGTATTTCTTATTTTAGTTTTCTCCCCTCTCTTGGATTAGTTAAGGAAATTATGTTTTGTTTGAAATTGAATGAGATCGTGCCTATGTTTCATCCGTGAGGGGTCTGAATGGTAGACTGAAGGTTGTTCATGATGTTGGACACTATGGGGGTTTTAGAGAAGCATGTCAACAAATGTTGGTTGTTGGCTTTGGTTACACATTTAGAATTATTTTGGGAATAAACGAGAGTACTGGTTCCTTGATCGAAAGACCTTCCTGGGCTGGGTGGTGCTTAGTTGGTTCGTCGTGATATAGCTGAAATATTGTTGAAAGCGACGTTAAATTCTATTCACTCGCTCACTCAAAAGACCTTCAGGTTGTAGATTTTCTCAGGTGTGAAAATTGGCTTTATAGACTGGTTTGGTTATAGGTCAGTTTCCGATATAGGATCCCATCGGTTTCTGACTTTGCCTAATCTAAATTGAAAGCTGTCCTAAATTATTTGGGCTCAATCAGAATCTTCCAACATAAGAGTACTATTTCCTGAGATCAGAATAAACCTACAGGGTTGAGACTCCTTGGATATGGACAGTAGTTTTATATAGTGTGTTCTGGTTACAATTCAGTTTCCGTTGCGCGCAACGCACTTACCCGTTGTGCACAAACGGTTTCTGACTTCCGCTGAACCAGATTTGAAGCTGTTCCATAAATTATTTGAGCTAAATCGGAGCCTTCCAATAGTTTACATATATTTTTGTGTTGTGAATGAGCAAGTGAGTTTAAATGTTGATACAGTTTGCCATCTCGGGACAGACTATTTCCTGTTTGTATTTGAACTCGGGAGTTATTAACTCCTCGATGTGATCCAATCTAAAATCCAGTTTGTATTCTGTGTTGCATTTCTCCAGGCACGGGAGACAGTGTTGATTGAAGGTTTATTTATTTTGAACACCGGTGGTCTGCTTTGGTTTTCGGGCACATTTGATAATTGATTTTTTTTCTCCAGGTCCACCCTGGGTTTCTTTAGTGTCCTATTTATAATTAGTTGTAAATTGAAATAGTGCAAGATTAACAGAGAAGTGGCAACGCGTTGACTGTGTGATAGCGCGTGTTGCACTTATTCTGGAGATGGGTCTTGTTCTTTTTCTTTTTCGCTAATGTATGTAGCTGAATAGGCACACTAGAACGTGTTGACTGCGGTAACACGTGTGCATTTGCTCATGAATGTGTTTCATTATTTTGAACTCATGAGCAATGCACATGTTTAAATATTTTCATTTTCTGGGTCTGAGAGGTTGACACTACGGGTTATTTTTGGTGTCAAATTTGGACATACTGTTGTGAACTGTTTTATTTTTTTTTTCAGTGATTTTCTGGAGTGGAGGATCACTGAGCGTGAGGAGTTGACACTATTATTTATTTTTTGGTGTCAAATTTGGTGTTTTGTAGGGGACAAAATATGTGGACTGTTTTTCGTTTATTTCAGTGAGTTTCTGAATTGGAAAATTACTGAAAGTCTTTGAATGTATTTGATTGGATTGTGATTGAGTATTCCTTATTTCTTTTTGATTTGTCTGCATATACCATATATATCATTCCACGTTGGTTGACATGGCAGATTTGAGGCCGTTGATGTGTTAATGATCATAGAGGAAGCACTGCAAAAAATTGAAGGGGGTGAGAAGTAGTCGAGCTGTATGTGTGGTAGCCTTGAAGGATTAGGGCAGATTGGTTAGCCTTAAAGATTTTATGTTGGCGATATAGCTTAGTGCCAGGCTTATAGCCGAGCTATAGGCTAGAAGGGACAGGTAATAGGTTTAGACTTCTTGGAAGTCTGGACCAATTGGATAGTGAATTATACGCCCAAGGTCAGTAAATGGTTGAATAGGATCAACAGTTGGGTCAATTGGGTGGAGGGGCGAATGTTCATGGGTGCCGATTGGGTCAACTAGACAATAGGGTCGCGTTGGATTGCCGGTGGCGGGATGTCCTTTAGAGGTTCCGCCGGACACTGGCTCTCCTTAGAAGGTTTCGTGGCCCTTTTGGTCCAGGCCTACTTCCCCCGGGCCGACACGTTCCGGCGAAGGCAGCAATTGTTGCAGCCTGCCCTCTCGGGGATGTTCGGGATTATTCCCTGAATATTTCTGAGTGTTCATCAATCTGCGGTTTTCGGGATGGCTGGCCTGGTGGGGGTGGAGGCTATGTATGATGTGGAGGCTTGGGGTGTCCGGTGGCTACGAGTGTCCGGCTCCTGTCTTTTAACTGAGGTAGGACATTTTTGATATGGTAGGTGTCCGCCCTTGGTATAGTGCTAAAAGTGACAACGGACGCTGGTCCCCGGGACATTCTTGGCCATCAGACCAGTTGTTGCAACATGTGTATTGCTATGTGATCCACAGGATGGCTGGCCTGGTGGGGTGGATTCCATATGTGGTGGGCATCCTCGGTTTACCGGGAAGCAGCCATCCTGGCTGCCAGAAATTCTGACCGCCGGCTTCCCGGGATCACCAGGTTGTGCGCCACAAGTTTTATTCCCACTCCAGTCCGTGATCGATGAACCGTTACGACATCGTCCCCAATAGTTTGTGGTGTTGTATAGATTGTCATTTGTGAAGCCTTGTCTTGGGTCCAAGTTGTCTGGTTTGTATGGTCAAGGTTGGATGTTTTTGTGTTTCATTTTTGTGTGATTATGTTTGAATTGATGTTGATGTTTTTAGTAAGATGGTGTTGGGTGTTCTTGTTTTCCTTGATTCTCAGAAGAGAGAGAGAAAAAGATTAAAATATTCTGGAGCACTTATAGTATTCAGTAAGGGAAATAGGGATGGATTGGGAGGGGATGAAATGGTGGAAGAATCTGATGGGGGCGGTGTCCGCGTCACGGTGTAAGTCCACCAATCTCGGAAGCCTCGACTTATGTGAGATCATAACGATATGATCTGAGAGAGTTGGATTTTCAGACAGTCACATGTAGGACGTTTAATGTTGATTCAGTGAGGGGGAAACTTTTCCGGATGCTGGTAGGCAGTAAGGGAAGGGATAAATAAGAGGTTCCCTCGCCCTTGGCTATAACGGCCCTTCCGACGACCGAAGCTATGTTACTCGTTCCCTAAACCCGGCCACTTGAGCCATTTTTAGGAGTCTCCAGGGGTTGACTTTGCCAGTTCGGGGAATGAACAGTATGGAAATGCTGGTTAGGCAGGTACCATTTTGGGGAATGAACAGTATGGGAATGCTGGTTAGGCAGGTACCATTTTGGGGAATGAACAGTATGGGAATGCTGGTTAGGCAGGTACCACTGTTTGTGTTAGATTTTCGCTGTACTGGAGATGTGGTGTTGGCCTCTTCGGTTGACGGCCTGTGGCTGGGTGAGTGAGTTTCTCTTGGCCTATGTATGTGTAGTGGATTTTGGAGATGGGATATTGGTTGTTTGGGAGAGGAAGGTGTTTTGCAGTTTGAGTTTTTAGGGAGTGGTGATTTGTGGGCTCTATTTTGTTCTGCCAGTGACAGCTTTGTGGGGATATGTTCATGTGTGCCATCACGTGTATGCAGTGGAGGATAAATTGTATTTGGTTTTCTTGTACAGGATGTTTATTTGAAGCATTGTGGAATTGAGCTTTGGAATTTCTGTTTTGTTGTACAGCATGTTTATTTGGAGCACTGTGAAATTGAGTTCTAGACCCAAATTGTTGCTAATGTGCTATGTAATGTAATGTGTATTCGGAAATATTGTTCTGGAGTTATCGTGTGTGTTGGAGAACTCCGGTGTGTGTTGAACACTGTGATTTACGCCGCGGCGTTGTATATGTTATGTGTGAAGAACCCTGGTGTGTGTTGAGCACTGTGGTTTACGCTACGGCGTTGTACGTGTAGCGTGTGAACTCCGGTGTGCGTCGAACACTGGTTTATGTTGTGGCATTGTATGTGTAGTGTGTAAAGAACCCCGGTGTGTGTTGAACACTGGCTTACGTTGTGGCGTTGTACGTGTAGTGTGTGGAGAACTCCGGTGTGTTGAGCACTGGTTTGTGTTGTGGCGCTGTAGGTGTTACTGTAGTGTGTGGAAAACACTGGTTTGTGCTGCGGCGTCGCACGTGTAATATGGGAGAAACTCTGATGTGTATTCGGGAGTTGGATGTTGTTCGAAAATTTTGATTCGCGCTGCGGCGTTGTACTTGTAGTGAGTTATGGGAGAATTTGATGTGTTGTGATGAACTAAGTGTGTTTGAGTATTCTATGTGAGGGAACCGGGTGCTAGACGCCTGGGTTAGATAGTTGCTGTGTGGTTAGAGAATTTCTGTGTATGAAGACTGTGATGCAGATTTATGCGTTAATGGTATTTCTATGTGAAGCCTGTTGAAATTTTATATATGTGTGTTCTTTGTGGGGTTTTCTGTGTGTTAAGCTATGTGGCACGTTCATAGAAGTCTATGTGGTGAAGTTAATATATGGAGTGACATGGAGAAGATATAGTATGGGAATATGCAGTGCGGTTGGCCATGTCGGAGACCTGGGATTGGGGGAGTGCGGCCGGCTCCCTACCCAACCTGTAACCATCTCTGACGACGATACAGCTCACCAATCTCCAATGTACGAGTTGTCACAGCGAAACAGCTCACCAATTACCAGTATTCGAGTTGTCAGAGCATTTCCATCATAGCTCTCTAGATTTGTATCTAATACCGCTTATGCCGGTGCTAGGGGCCGTGTGGTCATATCATCCAAGTTGCCACATGAACAGGTACAATAAAAGCGTACCCGAGATACAACACATATCACGAATCGTTAGATTCTTGGTATGTGCTTTAGAATAGGTTAACCAGAAGACTATTCTGTGAAGTCATGTGATGCAGTCAGTATGTCGGCACCTCTTCCCACTTCCCTTATATGTGTTGTAATTTATACGCGGTAAGACTGACCCTGGGATCGTGTGTATCCATGTTCAGCCTACTTTCGGCAACTGGAGGAGGCAATTTCCATAAATCAATACCACGTGACTTCGTCAGCCAATCAGCTAAAGTCTACCGACGTAACCCCAACGTAACTCGCCATTTTCGAGTCATGTGATGAACTACTTGTTCAAAATTTCAGATCCACCACACCTCTTGGATGATACGAAAGTTATACATACCTATATATTTTGTAAGCCCATACAGTATCTGTTTCAGAAGTGGAATGAAAACCTGTAATTTATCAGATTTCTCGGGTCTGTTCTTCGCCGGATGAAGGCCGAACAGAATCCGGTAAAGTACTGGATATCGCTCCGCAAAAATGGAGACACACGATTCGCAAGCCATCTTATGGATGGCGAAGTGTACGCAAATGCTCCCTACCCTGTCTTCGTCATGGAACGCTTTTGGGAGTTTTCTCTGAACCGCCATGCAATGCGTGTTATAATTTATCGTGAATCCGGTGGAGTAAGATAGCCACCACGCGGGGAGTGAATAAATGCGTCATTATTTGATTATAGTCTCTACCCTCTTCTAGTTATGAGCTCAAAGATTTGTTTTTGTGTGAGCTTGAAATCTGTGCGAGTTACAGTTGATGGTTATGTTATTTATTCTCAGTTTTTCTGAGGGATATTCTCTCTGGTGAGGTAGCCGTTTGCGGGGCCGGGTGTGCGCTGGGTCATCGTGTCTGAGTGCACGCAGACTGCTGGCTCCTCGTACGTTTGTCCCTGTAGGTTCCCTCTCTACTAGAAAGTGTTAGCCGTTGGTGAAGACGAGCCTTGAAATTATTAGGGGAGAGAGAATGGGGAGCCCAATTTATAGTCTGGACTGCTATTAGTTTAGAGGCTTGTTCCAGTCGTGAATTGTATGATGTTCTGGTGTTTAGTGTGACCATGTAGCTGGTAGGCTGGCCTGCTATACCTGTCGTGGGTTGGATGATGTTTTTGTATTAATGGCGGCCATGTAGCTGGTAGGCTGGCCTGCGGATTATATTTTTAAGAATTAAGGTGAGCAGTCCCATGTGACTGATTATATTTATTGGGGCCGTAAAGCTGGTAGGCTGGCCTGCGGATTATATTTTTGAGAAATAAAGTGATCAGTCTCATGAGGCTGACCATTTGAGTGAGATTTTTAGTGGGTTTGGGTGTAATTATAGACAGTCTGGTAATGAGACTGTACTAGTGGGATGGTTACCATTTTATTGAAGTTGGGTGCTTTTAGGGAGCAGTGTACTTTTGTACACTGCAAGTTACGCATTTTGACACATGTGATATAACATGGAGAATTCACATCTTTGTCTCGTATTTTAGTAATTGTCAGCCTGGAAAGGCGGTTGCCTGGGATAGGGAAGGGTTCTAAAGGGCGAAGTAAGATCTTCGACAAAAAGAAAACGGGGAGGGGTGTTGCAGAGGTAGCTTTACGCTCCAAACTGCTAGCCCTGTTACAACGAAATAAATCGTACATGCCAGGAGATTGCCTCATCCGGGTTGGTTCCGAATATAACTACTCCAAACCGGTTTAGGCCCGAAGCTAGAACTTCGGGAATCTTCGTGCATGCACTGAGATAGATCAGATAAGGGTTGGGACTGATTGAGATAACACGTGAATTCGGGTGGTCGGATGGGAGGATTTTAATGGGGGATATTTTAGCTCTCTATCGCAGTAGGTGTTGCTAGGCGGGGCACACCTCTCTACGACACTACACATTTTGCATGACAAGAAACCAAATTTGGGGCTGTATTTGTGTTATACATTCTAAGGAAGATTGGAGGTGAGTAAAACCTGTGTTTTACTGTGCTCTGGTGAGAGACCTGGAATTGGGATTTTCACTTGGTGTTGGAAACTGGACCTCCCCCTCCCCCTTAAAATAGAAATATGGAAACATCAACATCGCTCCCGTATTCCAGCTTTCAGATACAGTGAAAGCGTACCTGAGATGCAACACATATCACGAATCATTAGATTGGTATGTGCTTTAGAATAGGTTAGCCAGAGGACTGCTGTGAAGTCATGTGGCTCTGTCAGTATGTCGGCACCGCTTCCCACTTCCCTTATATGTGTTGTAATTCCATCTGTCCCCAGTTGAAAGGAGAAAGATGAAAAGCCCCACACCACTTGCATATTCGAGCTTCCCATCTTGCAAAATTGAAAGTAGAAAGATGAAAAGCTTGACACCATTCCTGTATTCCAATTTTCCAAAATGAATTTATCACAAATAGGAAATAGGAGTCAAAATTGGTCCAGTTGTTCAATCTTGCTCCATAAATTCAACATTTTCATACAGACATACTTATGGTAATATCTTTGGCTGGAATCACCCATCGTCATGTTAGTGAATGTGGTGCCAACCAGGTAATAATAGTATGTTGCTAAATGTGAGCGTAGAATGTTGGGAGAAACTAGCTTAATTTGAACAAGTATATCGTTATCCTATTCCTATACAACATAAATAAATTTGCAAAGCTGGAATACGGAAGTGCTGAGCTTTCCATCGTTTTACTTTTAATTTTGCCTGATGGAAAGCGGAATATGGGAGTGATGTAGAGCTTTTCAACTTTCTACTTTCAATTTCTCAAGATAACTGAATTGTCAAGTGTTACATGGATCCAATTGGCTTCAATTGCCAACAACTGCAAAACAGGTTATGTGTCGTACTGTGTATATATATATATATATATATATAGCCTACTTCGTGCCTTGAAATGACTGGGCTATGCCATCCAAAAGGGGTATGCAGGGGCGTCGTTAGGGGGGGGGGTCGTCCGGTGCGAACGACCCCCGCTTGGCCGCGCAAAAAAAAAAACAGAAGAAAAAGCAAAAGAAAAAACAAAAAACAAAAACAGAGAGAGAAAAAAAAAAATAATAAAAAATCATTGAAACATAAAATTAAAAAAAACATAGCAATTACAGATAGAGTGCCAAGACGTGTAGTGGTGTGTAAAAGGCCCGTTTTGTTTATGTCAAACCAGGAAGTCAAATGGAGTCCGGCATATTATTCAATATCGATGCGGGTTTATGCGAAACAAATGTGAAAATAGAACCATAAATCTATATACATTGTGTTCAGATTTGTTTCCGAGAAAACGGGTAAAACGCATTTCCGGCAACCGGAGACCCTGGAGCTTTCGGGGAGTAGAAGGCCCCTGGACCCTCGCCTGTCAGGCTGTGACGATCTCTCATTTTACTTTGTGTTTATGAATCGCTATCATATTGGTTATAATGTTCCATCATGTAAAGGTCATCGGTTTTTATGGATTTGAAATACTCGCTTCTGATTGGACGAGAGCTCCGCATTGCGTCTACGCATGCGCAGAATGATATTCCTACCGCACACCCAACCCATCAGATGCCTCTTCACGAATGCTTCACTTTGATACCTCACTCGACCCCATTGGACCATTAGGGGCTCCCCTAGCTCCAAAACGTCTATTTTCATACACTTGGGCCACCGCGTACGCGCAGAATGCCGATAGTTCAACCCCAGACCCAGCCCATCAGATGCCCCCTCACATAGGCTTCACTTTGCTAACTCACTCTGCCACATTGGACCATTAAGGACTCCCAAAACGTCTATTTCCATACCCTTGGGCCACCGCGCATACGCAGAATGCCGATATGTCAATCCCACACCCAGCCCGTTACATACCGCTTCACATAAGCTTCACTTTGATATCTCACTCGACACAATCGGACCATTTTATCTAGGGACTACTCTTTCCCCGAGACCGAATCACCGCCAAAACCACGGCCAGATCGCATCACAGCGGATAAATACATCCCCTCCAACAATTGGAACTCTCCTGTGTTGGAAGTAGCTTTTGGTCCTTCTGCCGGAACTATACTGCACTTAACCTCTCCTCCCGCCTCCTTTCCGTCCCAAATGACCTCTACATCCTGGTGAAAACTGACTTTAAATGCTCTATATATACTACTATCGATGCATGCTTATAATTGCGGAAAAAAAATCGTGAAAATAGAATCATAAATGTGCATGCAGTATGATCAGTTTTATTTCCGGACAAATATTCAGAACGCATCTCCGGCTATTTTGAACCCTGGAGCTTCCGGGGTTAAGGCGGCCCCTGGACCCCCGCCTGTTCGGCTGTGATAGTGGTCTCGAACTTTCAATTACGTTCCGACGCCACTGGGTTAGCCTACGAGGTATATAGACGCAAAGCGTTATTATTGTGTTTTCAAGATGACAAGAGAATAAAATATAATAGGCCTACTGATATTTGAGAAATGACGTGTTAGTTTAATTGTTGGAAATCGCTCAGAATGCATCTCAGGCCATCTAAGGTCTCAGAGCTATATAATATAAACCTAAATCTGCATACATTATGTTCAGATTCAATTCCTGATAAAGGCTTAGAACGCATCTCCGGCGATCTAGGACCCCGGAGCTTCCGGGGCCTAGGCGGCCCCTGGACCCTCGCCTAAAGTGCTATCATAATCGACCCCCCTTTCAAAAATCCTAGCGACGCCCATGGGTATGTGGTGCACAAACTTATTTTGTGCTGAATTAGCCTGGGTGGTAGCAGAATGCAGAATTGACAGATTTGGTTTCTGCACTGGCACAACTGGTGCTGAACAGTGATTGGTGAATGGACTACAATATTCAACATATTTTGGACTTTAGTCTCTTTGAGTTGCTGTTACTCAGTAAGATCGGACGTGAATGGGTTTAAGTCCTGGAGTGTCAATTTTGTAGGTAATCAGATTAGTCCTACGGAGTTGAACATTTTGTCAATGCATGTTACCGTAACTCAATTATCTGTCTACTCCATTTATCACATTCACAAGATTGCATGTGACGTGAAGGATAAGAAAACACACCAGCGAACCTCATGGCCTTTAGGGACCGTGGCTGTACAATGAACCTAATGAGTCAGACCCTTACTTCAACTATGAGAGCATACATTAACAGACGTTTCTGATTTATGCAGTGAACAGAATGTGGATAGTCAAATGTCAAATGCATACAATGAATTTGAGTGAATTAGATGGATAAATCATTATTGATACCTCCTTTGGAGCCTCAGCATATAATGTTACAGAGCAAGAACAACCAAGCTGTCCAAGTACATGTATGTTGAACTTTGAATGGAGTAATTCGAAACAGGACATTCAGAGTGAGACCATTATATTATCAACACACGGGGCTCCGCGTGATCAATCAAGCCCTTTTGGGGTTGCAATTCATTGAGGAGTGGCACAATTATACCAACATATAATTGAGACATACCCCAAGGGTAATGTAAGCTCCTGGAATTTATGAGGCTATGGGGTTGGTAGTGGATAGAGGACCGAGCTCGGTGCCCCGGGCATGGGAACATATTCCCTGGGGGAGTGGATGGGTTGAATAAGTGTAGCATGGCATAAGCTCCAGGAATATATGATGGTAAGGGGTCGGGTGAGGCTTAGTTTAGGAGATAGAGGATGGGGCTTGGTGTCCCGGGGGTGGGGATATGTTCCCGAGGGTAGTGGATGAGTTGAATAAGTGCAGCATGGTGTGAGCGCCAGGAAGATATGAAGGTAAGGGGTCGGGCGAGGGTTAGTTTAGAAGATAGAGGGTGGGACTTGGTGCCCTGGGGGTGGGAACATGTACCCTGAGGGTAGTTGATGGATTGAATACGTGTAGCATGGTGTAAGCTGCAGGAATATATGAGGGTTGAGGGTCCCACGAGGCTTAGTTTAAGAGATAGAAGATGGGATTTGGTGCCTCGGGGGTGGGGACATGTTCCTGAGGGTAGTGGATGGGTTTAATAAGTGCAGCATGGTGTAAACTCCAGGAATATAGGAGGTTATGGCGTTGGGCGATTAGTTTAGGAGATAGAGGGTGGGGCTTGGTGCCCCGTGGGTGGGGACATCTCCCCGAGGGTAGTGGATGGGTTGAAAAAGTGTAACATGGTGCACGCTCCAGGAATATATGACGGAAGGGGGTCGGGCAAGGCTTAGGTTAGGAGATCAAATAGATGATGGGTCTTGGTGCCCCGAGGCAGGGGACATGTTCCTGAGGGTAGTGGATGGGTTGAATAAGAAAGCATGGTGAAAGCTCCAGGAATATATATAGGGGGTCGCACAGGGCTTAGTTTAGGAGATAGAGGGTGGGGCTTGGTGCCCCGGGGGTGAGGACATGTTCCCGAGGATAGTGGATGGGTTGAATAAGTGCAGCATGGGATAAACCTCCACAATAAATCATGGTTCGGGTGGCGGGGCTTAGTTCAGGAAACATATGATGAGGCGGAGAAGCTGGGGACAAAAAATTCCAAGTCCAAGTTTTTCGGACAGGGACAGGTACACCGACATCCCAAACAACATTTAGATCACAACATCAAACTTTTCGCAGCTAAAGCATCACAATGTAATTGACATCAATGCATAGAAAATTACCAATTTCAAGGCATTTTCAAGGAATTTGGCAGAATTAAATTTCCCATTGTTCAAGGCTTCAATAGTCCATGGATTTTAAATTGTGATTTTCAAAAGCCAGGCAATTCCAGGTTTTCAAACTACATGTACGGTAATTTCCCTAATTATTCGCAAAATGGTGATGGGATTTTAAAACCTCAGAAATTTATATTCAGGTCAATTCTGGAAATCCGACATGTTCAAATTATTTGTGGTGAGAGTAACTTGACGAAAGAGCCAAAATGGTGGACTGCATCTTTTGCATTTCCTGTAGGTATTTCTCTCTTTAACGAGCAAGATTTTAAATTGAAGATGTCTCTTAACCATAAACGTAGATTTGAGTAAATCAACCTTAAAGTTTGGTTGACAACAACGGTTATCAGTATCGGTTAACTCATTGTTTTAAAATATACAGGACGAGGGCATATTATTTCATTCAGAAAACTGTATGATCTTTTTCATTTTCTTTTCAGGACATGCTTGAAACCTTGCTGAATATTTATCCTGGAGGAGAAGTCTGGATGTAGGCCTAAACTATCCTGAAATATAGCATAAATGTATTCTGTTTAATCACCACCATATTACAGTTGAAGGAAAGCCATGAATTAATGAGGGATGATTGACGACTGTATAGACATATTCCGGAAAGAATTGCCTTTGAAAATCTGTGTAAGTGCATGTCACGTCGACCATCGTTGTCCGTGATTTTCATGTTTCATTCAGATAGGAATTCACTCGCGCACAGTTTTGTTTTCTCAAAAAATATTAATTGTGTTATGCTGGTTGAACAAAGAGTATTTGGTTTGAATGCTGGAATCTTGAAACAAGCATTTGATAGCGTGTCTTGTGCAGATAACCACATGCGGAGAACCACCGTATATATTGTCCTCCGACTGCGGTGAAGCGTGAACAAGTTAGGATAAAATTATGGGAATGCAGGGTTCATTGAAGTTTTTTCCATAGATATAGTCATAGACTGAGTAATACTAATTTAATACGATTATATTGTACCATTCTCTAATCTTTCTCTGCGTTACAAATAATAGCATACTCAGATATACTATAGGCCCGTTCCACGTTATGTGTTATTATTTGCAGACTTTTTTGCTTACAATGATGCAACCTTCAAAACTGACTGTTCAGAAGTTACAACTATACTAAGTAAAGGTTCCTAAGGGCACACAACCAACGGAACAATTTTCGCAAAAATGATCAGGATTAATTCCACTATGAAAAGGAAGGGTTAATTGTGTGTTATGCGTGTTACATCAGACAAAATGGGATTTCCTTATATACGTGATTTAAACTGTCTGATTTGCATGCATGAATTAATGTAATGTTTAGTTATTTCTCAGAAATAGTAAAGACTTTTCTATACCAACCTGGTGTGAACCCCTAAAAAAAAATTCACAGGTAAATTTTCTGTTATTAAGCTAAAACTTACCTCACTTTCACTCTTTGCATTTCTTGTTCCACATGAAATCATCTAGTAAGAATTTTGAATAACACAGTTCTCTCGTCACCTGACTGCTCACTTACCCATAATTCCTCCTTCTTGTTTCCACCGCGATACATGGACAGGATGTATCACAGAGGGGAGGTGGGTGGGCATCACTGGAAGTGAGGTAAGTTTTAGCTTAATAACAGAAAATTTACCTGTGAATTTTTTTTGTTATTTGCGCTGAAAACTTACCTCACT
The DNA here is from genome assembly GCA_036873755.1 of Hanleya hanleyi. Lineage (NCBI taxonomy): Eukaryota > Metazoa > Mollusca > Polyplacophora > Lepidopleurida > Hanleyidae > Hanleya > Hanleya hanleyi. The sequence goes on from JAVTVY010020675.1 coordinate 15,888, forward strand.
TTCACTCTTTGCATGGAATGCCACAGAAAGGATGGCGGGCAAACTGATACAATCCGTGGAAAGTGATAAAGGTCGTGAGCAAGAGGACTAGTACAGAGTAGAAATCACCGATCTTCTACCTCACAGAGGATCCATGAGATCATGCAACAGCAGTAACCTATATGCCTATGGTATACAGGGAACCTCTGTCACTACTCTGACTTCACGGTCGAGTCGCATATACGCCCCCCCCTTTTCCGAAAGGGAACGAGAGGAAAATGCACTCACCAGCAAGCAGGGTAAAAACTGTACGCCCGGTCTTGATCTTGCTGGCCTCGGTCCCACAGAAACCCGCTGTGCCGTCACAAGTGAGCCGATGGAATAGAGGTCGTCACATGCTAATGTCATGTCCCGGAGGTAGAAAGAGGCAAATGTCGTGTTTGACCTCCAGTTGCACGCCCTCATAATGTCAGTCACTGATCTATTGGTCCATAGAGGCCACGGTGCTGCTAATGCCCTAATCTCGTGACCCGAAACGTTTACAAGCGCGGCTTGTCTATCCGTAGCCGTGGAGTACGCTAGCCGAATCGTATTTTTGAGCCAACTCGAGATAGTATTTTTGCTTATTTCTTGTTTGGCTTTGGGATCAAAAGGGAGGCTTTGGGATCAAAAGGGATAAACAAACGCCTTCTACCCGCTCTGATCTCCTCTGTACGATTCAGGTAACACGCAAGTGCACGAACCGGACACATCAACATGTCTGATTCAAGACTGGACAAAAGGAAATCAGATAAGGCTGGAATTGTGAACTCTTGAGATATAGTATCGTAGACAGCTTGATTCTTAGCCACAAACTCAGGAACTGTTGTGAGAACTACATTACTCCATTCCCTAGGGTGTCTGACGTTCCTTCTATCGAGCGCATGCAGTTCTGACACACGAGCTGCCGAGGCAAGAGCCAACAAAAACGAAGCTTTGTAATATAACAATTTGAGATCAATAGACTCTATTGGCTCGAAAGATGCTGCCCCTAATTGCCTAAGTACAAGGGCTAAGTCCCACTTTGGCAACTTCGGAACAACCGACTGACCAGTAATCTTGTATGACTTGATTAGTCCAGATAAATTTGGATCAGTCGAAGGATTAATCCCAGTACCCAGAAGAATAGGCTGAGCAATGGCTGCCCTATACCCTTCGACCGTAGCGGGTACCAGGCCCCTATCCTGGAACAGGTGTAGTAAGAACTCTGCTACTTGAGGAATAGTGGCTCTGGATGGATTGATATCCCTCTCTCCACATCAAAGAGGACGGTCAAATTGATTGTACCATTCGGCGCCCAACTTCCGTTGAAAATCCCGCCTGAGCGAAGTGTCCTTTGAGCACTTGCACACGTGGTAATGAAACAGTCCTGGCTGGCTGTGGAATATCGACGTTCCGGGCTGGCGTAGTAGATTGTGCCGTACCGGAAGTTGTCTTGGTACGTCTACCAGAAGATCCAGTAAGTCCGGGAACCACGGCCTTGCTGGCCACCACGGAACAATTAAATAAACAAGTGTGTTCGTGGATCTTCCAGAGTACCTTCGCTAGGATAGCTGAAGGAGGGAACGCATATGCTACCATCCTTGACCAGTCCTGCGATAGAGCGTCCACTGCATATGCCGACGGATCCGGAACCGGCGACATGAACAGGGGTAATAGATTGTTGTGCCGAGTGGCGAACAGATCTATGTGTGGCATCTCCCAGACATGAGCTATTTGTTTCAGTATGGCTCGGTGAAGTTGCCACTCTGTGGGAATTATCTGATTCCGTTGTGAAAGCAAATCCGCTAAGACATTCAGAATTCCCGGGATGTGCCTGGCCAACACTGATATGTTGTTGTCCCAACACAGACCGAAAAAAAATTCCGCTTGGCTTAGGAATTGCGGCGATCTCGTCCCCCCCCCCCCCTGCTTGTTGATGTAGGACACGACTGATGTGTTGTCCATCGCAACTAGCAGGTTCTTGTCGGTCAATAAGCTCACCCATGTGCGGATGGCATGTGTCACTGCCATAAACTCAAACACGTTGATATGGTACGAGCGTTCCTCGATTGTCCATAACCCGGATATCGACCTGGACTCGAGGTGGGCTCCCCAACCTTCCATAGATGCGTCCGTGAACAGGCGATGTGACGGACGAAACGGAAGTAGGGACATACCCGGCATAACGTTGAGTGGATCCAGCCACCGTTGGAGGCATTGTTTGACAAGAGGCGTGACGGGTATTCACGGGTTCAACTGCCTTTCGACCCATTGATGATTGAAGTAAATCATTAAGGGATGAAGCTGCAACCGCCCTATTGGAGTTACGTCCTGTGTAGACGTCAAGAGGCCGATTATCGCAGCAAAGTGTAGAGCCCTGGCTTGAGATAACTTGAGGAATTGAGGTATCCTCGTTATCTTTTGCCAACGATCTTCTGGGGGTTTGGCGAGAGCTAAAAGCATATCATATTCCACTCCCAGAAATTTGCGCCTTTGCGACGGAGTCAGTTCTGAATACTCTTCGTGTTCGAGGTAACCCAGAGAAGTCAATATCCTTAAGACAAATTGTGTGTCTAGGATTAACTGCTCTTTGCAGGCATTCCTTAGCAGGGAGTCGTCGATGTAAAAGTGGTACTTTATACCTAGACTGTGCAGGAATAGTGCCACTGGTGTAAACACTCGTGTGAACACCCAAGGGGAAGTTGACAGGCCGAACGGAAGCACTTGAATTTGGAAGCGTCGTTTGCCGACCATGAATCTTAAGTACTTCCTGTCCTCCGGATGTATCGGGATATGAAGATATGCATCCCTTAAATCCAGAGAAGTCAGCCATTCCCCTTGCTAGACTGGATAGACTGGAAGGACTCCATGCGGAAGTGTGGCGGTGGAGTGAGGTAGTCCTTGTTGAGGCGCTTGAGGTTGATAACCATGCGCATCTCGGACGTGTCTTTCTTGGGGACCAGAAAGACCGGCGAATAGAACCCGGGTGTTGTATCCCAAACCGGAAGCTCTATTACTGAAGCCTTCTCTATCAGCTTGTCCACAGAGGACTGTATCGCTGATAGATGACCCGTTCGTAATGGAATACGAGACGGAAGGGGAGATGCAGTCAAGCGGGGAAGCGTGTCGAACAATAGGCGATAGCCGTATCTGATAGTTTGAATGACCCACGCTTCCGCCTCGATCCTTATTCAGTTCCGCCAAAACAACTGAAGCCTTCCCCCTACCGGAAGGTCTAGTTGTGGCGGGACCGGAAGCATTATGGACCCGGTATGGCCCCGAGACATCAGGTATTCTTCTTTGACTGCTTGTTTTTCCCCTTACCCTGCTTCTTATGGCCAAAGCTTGATAATCTTGGCTCTAAAGAAGCAGGCGCTTGGCTTTGCTGTTGACCGGAAGCACCCTTAGCAGCTTGGGTTCTTCTTAGTTTTCTTCGCCTTGGGACCCGACCCGGAAGCCATAGGTCTCTTGGACGAAGCACTGGAAGCCACTGACCTGTCATGTTCAATACGATCCATTTCAGGTCGGACCTCGGCAACAGCATCACCAAACAGTAAAGAGGGAGCCGTAGAAGTTTCTAGTAGGCTTCTCTTTACTGCTTCCGGTGTGTAATCGTGCATAAAAGGAATGAAGGCCCTTCTCCTTAAATACACCAGCATAGAAGATAAATAGGCATTATGTACCAGCAAATCTTCTACTGCACCGGAAGCAATCTTCTGGTAGTCAAGAACGAGGTTAATTCCCTCCTGTAGCTGTTCTTGACTTTCCGCACCCGACAGCGAAAACAAACCATACTTAATGGCTTTGAGAAACCAGTCCAAATGATTTGTAATCGCCACTCCTTGTCGGCCAGTTTCCTCTAGTACGGAGGCCTGTTTGTTCGTAAACGGAACATCCGGATTACTAGGCAATTTGGTATTTGAAGGACACAAATACTGAAAATCGCCGTTCACCTCTGCAGACCAGAAGCTGAACGGTGAATCATGTACGCCATATGATCTAATGCTCGGCTTCTGTACCGGGAACGGACCAGAAGATCCTGCAGGGCGGAAGCGAGCTCTAGGTCTCAGCCTGACTGCACGTTCCTCCTGCGTAGCGGGTTCTGCTAACGTTCTATGGAACAAGTGGCAAATAGAGTGTATGGGTGTTTCTTTGCTAAGGTGCTACCATTTAATGGTAAATGCAAGCCCTATTTCCATCAGATTTTTGTGTTATAAATTTTGAGGAGAGAACAATAAATATGGTTCCACAACTTGCTTTGACAACTGTTCAGATACATTCTATAATACAGGAGGCAGTTGTGAAAGTTAATTACTAAAAAAGATTAAAATCTAATCATAATGGGCTGTTTTCTTGCATCTTGACTGTGACATGCTTTTACCATACTACCTTTTGATTGTGTTATTTGCCATCAAACATTCAGTTGAATAAATGTTTAGTGATGATCACACAAAATTGATACCAAAACTATGTTTCTATGTACAATTTAATGTTCAAATGAACTCATTTATCGAAAAAATATGATTTCTTTAATATTTCTGGTTGGACTAACATTGTCTGTCCTCTCTGGCCATGGCATCTTTATGCTGGAAAACTGTTGAAGCAGATAGACAAATTACTACCAATTCCATCAAAATGTTGATGATACTTGTAACTGAAGCGAGTCAAATTTGATCTACCTTTACTTGGGTTGAAGAAAAAATACATTTTAATAATCAAGTTAATATTGTCTGTCCTATGTTCGTCCAACCACAAAGTGGTCTAATTCTCCAAATATTGCATGGCTCAATAATGACAATGTGTTCAATGCCATCTGCCTTTGTCCATTGACATCACTTATGGGTGATACTTTTTTAATGTTAACCTGAGAACTTACCGACTTAAAAATAAGTGTGTCTGTCCTTGTGTTGGACGAACCAAATGTGTGTTACAGGCGACACCTGAAGCTCAGATAAAACGGGGTTCAAGCTGTTGAGAGACAAATTGACTTATCATCTGACATTCATGAACATGAATTTTGTCATTTGCAAATCATTTAGAAACATTACCAAACTTTTGGTCAATAAAAATACAGAATATCGCCAATTTATGTTGGTTGGACTAACAGAAGACAGACATGTTGGACTAACATAAGACAGACATGTTGGACTAACATAAGACAACTTTTGTTGAACCAGAGGAATAGATGGATTTCCTTTATCATTCTCAGTGGCAAATCTCATTTAACAACTTTATATGAATTATTATCTAGCTGAAAATATTCTGAGGCATTCATATAGGATGCAATTCCCATTATAACGCTGTCCGTCTTCTGTTTGTCCAACAATGTCTGCCTTATGTTAGTCCAACATGTCTGTCTTCTGTTAGTCCAACACTATTTGGCAGTTTAAACATTTGTGAGTAAAAATTGCAGACTTGAACACAGTTTTCTTAAGTGTTTACTTATTTTTCCACATCTAGCTACCTTTTAGAATCAATTCATGCTGGAATAGAGGGAATTAGACATTTTATGGCCACTTTCCTGTCTCTGTTTGTCCGACACATTATTTTATGCTGGACATAATTATGATTTAAAGGAGCATTCATACATGTAGTTAAATGATATATTTGTTTCTAAGACTTGAGAAACTTTTGGGCTAGGAAAGCAATGACCAATAAATATGTTTGGGAATCATAGAGAAAATGCATAAAACTTCATTTTTGTCTGTCTTCGTTCGTCCAACACCAAGTTCAACATGCATGATAAAACTAGATTATTTCTTTTGAATCGGGTGAGGCATTATCTTTAAACAAATTCATTGATGAACCTCAACAATCAGTTAATCTATAGAAAAGAAACATTTTGTGAAAAAGTAGGTTGATATTTTGCCATGGATGTCACAGAAACGGTAACACCTAATCAAAGAAACACCCGTATAGCAGTTGAGGCCGGAAGCGTGGATACCGACCTCGTAACCCGATTCGACTCTCTCGACTCAGTTTCGATATCCACCGCATGTGGGACCGGAAGCTACATGTCAGGAATCAAGTCATAGATACCGGAAATTAAATCGTAATATTTCCTAGTATCTGGATCAGTATTGGTAGGTTCATTATATTCAGAGCTACCGTACTGATCCCTATCCACTTCCATAGCTTCCGGGGCTTCCTGCCAACGAGGAGTAATGGAAGGGATAGTCCCCGTCAATCTTGCTTTCGGTTGCGTAGTCTGTTCAGTCAAAACCGGATGCGGCGGCATACCGCTCCTTATTTGACTGGTCATCATCTCTCTCAGTTCCTTCATCTCCTGCAGTTGCTGTTCCATTCCGCGCAGAATAGCAGCCAACGTAGGATCCATCACTTGAGAGTGCACCGGAAGCTGGGCCTGACGGGGTGTGTTCACACTCGGGGACCCTACCAATGACCGTGAGCACGGCCACTGTAATGGTCGGTGAACTGGCATACGAGGTCGTAAACCGGAAGCACGTATAGGAGGACGCATCATACGTAACATTGCCGGTCCCGTACCTCGAATACCACCGGAAGCAGGAATTTGTGCTAAGCCACGCAAGGGCGAAGACAAACCCGCAACCGGATGCCGCATTAATTGGTCTACTTGAGAGGGGTCTCTATACCGCGTCTCAGAGGCAGGCAAAAAATTTGGCATATCATAGGTACCTGCATACATACCATACTGCCGTTGTTGTGGGAACCTCAAACCTCAGAAACCGGAAGCAGATCGGGAGAAGTTAGACGTTCCAGTGTTAGAAGATGTTATAGAACGACCGGAAAGTCCAGGCCTCAACGGGGTTGAGGAAGGCAATCTCCCAATCCCGGAACCAAATGAAAATTTAACGTTAGGCGCCTCACCAGTATTGCCCAAGTTTTCATAGTCATAAGTCGCTTCCGATCGAGAGATCGGAATTGACTGGCTTTCCAACGCTAAGCCTGGCTCCGTTACCGATTTCCCTTCATCGTCGTATCCAGGTGTCCGCTCGATAGGAAGCTCGACCTCCACAGTCGTAGTAGTGCCGGATTCCACATCTTCGATAGTCCCTTCCACTTGTACAACCCGGGTCGGTTTCTTACCTGAATGACCCTTCGCCTGGTCTGAAATGGAAGAATCGTGAGCGGGAGGGGGCGTTTGTTTATCTTTATTTACGTTCAACAAACTGACTAGAGTAGACCGAGCTGGTGAATCAACAAACCCCCTAGTCTCCTCGACCACGCTAGATCGGGGAGACATAGCTACATACGTCTCACTGGCGAGATTAGTAGAAACAACGGCTTTATTCTCCTCAATAGCTGCCAGTGAACCGGCCAGATAGACTTGAAATATGCCGGGCGCTCACATAATGCATTCCTCACAGGCCGTATCCCAGGTACATACTCTTCCCTGGCGACATTGCGGGCACATGAAATGTAGGTCATATACAGGCTTGTCACCACCACAAGACACACATGACATTTGAGACATATTTTAAGCTATAATTTCGCTGATAACGTAAAGAATACTTCCCAAAGGACTTCTTGAAGAATATCAGACGTCTGAGGTAATCCAACTGCTAGTGATTTCGCTAGAAATAGGCAATTTTCACGGAGCTGAACAAAATGACTTCCTGACCCACTTGCAGTAGGAAACAAGGAGGAATTATGGGTAAGTGAGCAGTCCGGTGACTAGCAGGGGAGAGAACTGTGTTATTCAAAATTCTTACTAGATGATTTCATGTGGAACAAGAAATGCAAAGAGTGGAAGTGAGGTAAGTTTTCAGCGCAAATAACAATAACAATTGGAGGATGTGGAATAACAATTGGAGGATGATTTACATGGCACACATCTTTCTAGTCACTCATGAATGTGATTATGAGTTTAGATCATGTTTATGATAGCAAATCCCATTTTGTCTGTTGTAACAGATGTAACCAACAATTAACCCTCTCAATTCAAGTTGGAATTAATCATGATCATTCTTTGAGAAAATTAGTCATTAAGATTTACCCAAGGGAAACTTTTCCCAATATTGTTGTACCGCTTGTAACAGTCAGTTCCAGTCAGGGATGTCATTAGAAGGCGGTAGGCGTCTGTTTTTGGCCCCCTACTATGATCAAAATGGCCCAAAACAGCCGCCTAATGTCATTTCTTGTGGTCGCGTACTCCCATGCCTTCCACCTGCTTCCTAAAACTTGACAACCCTGTAAGTGTGCATGATTGTAGTCAAGAAAGTCTGCAAATGGGCCTTTTTTAGGATATAGTTGGCATGGTAAAAACTCATTAGTAATAGATCGCATGTGGTTGGTGAAAGATGACTCTTTCATTCTTTTGCATGATTCAGAACCTAATGTTTGAAGTCTGATATTCATTTCATTGGAAATATAGCTTGTTGAAATTGACTATCCTCATTCAAGAGGCATGTAACACATGAAACATTCCATGAAGATTTTTCTGGTTAAAGTAAAATTTTAAAAAGCGTTGCTTCATGGCCAAGTCCTTCAAATATCAACTTTTGCTTAGGAAGGGTAAGTATTTTCAGATATTTTTTTTTCAGCTCACGAGTCTCATCCCTGTCCATGTAACAAAAGCATGTTACGTGTGTTACATGAAATGACGAGTTGATAATCACACATAAAGAGAATGTAGAAATTAAATTGGATGTGCATCACAACAGCATAGTTGATGTACCCTTGGATATGAAAAACGTTTTAGAATCCGGTTATTTATTCCCATCAAAGTAAACTTTTATGAATTTTTGTGTCATGTGTGTTACACCATCTGCTACACAACAAATTCTTGTTAACACCTCTCAAATTTCAATTTCAGTGGAAATCTTCATATTACGCAAAAGACCATTTATTTTCACTAGAAAACCAGCATAACTATTTAGGTATGTTAAGAAAACATGAAAAAAAACGTACATTTCCACCTGTAATTGTAAATGCAAAATACTGCCATGACAAAGCAATTTTGATCTATTTGCTTCAATAAAATCACAAGTTCCATCCACATTACCACTTTAAAAATTTGACATGTCAGGACCACTTTCTGTGGAATGGACCTATACCAGATTCTGAATAACCTCTATCACTTTACTTCTGGTGGCACAAACTTCATGACCAATAAAGTTGAATAAATTGTTTTCTGGTTTATTAAAAAATGCTCAGTTGTCGTTTTATCAGGACGGAGAAAGGGAATCGGCCGTTTTAGAATTCAATTTGAAAGGCGAATAATTAGGAAAATCACCGTACTGTACAAACCCTGAATAAACATGAACAAAAAATCCAGAACTACATGTACTTGTACTTTTCATGTACAATAGTAAAGCATTTAATATTACAATCATGTATTTTGGTGTGAAGGGACATGAATGCATGTTATTTGTATTGCGTGACAACATGTACCATGATTACAGGCAAGGGGGGAGAGGTGGAAGGTGGATTCTCTGAGAACTTGTATATAATAGCACCATGTAATATATGGACAGCCATTGATCCATTAGCCACATTTCCATGAGCAAGTTTATCCACTGGTGATCTTAGTCCTGGTCATTTTGTTCAAACTTTCCTGCGAGTCCAAATCAATGTGTCTCTCAGGCAGTGTACAGTTTCAGTCTAATCAGCCTCCTTTGATCTAGGTCAATGTAGATTAACACCTCAGACATATCTTCTTGTACGACAGAGTTCTGTACAAGATTCACGTCCTGAACTTATATACATCTTGTCTTATGTGACATAACTTTTATACGTTTTTGGGGCAAATATATTTTGCAAAATTGTACTAATAACACTGTTTAAATTATCCTGTTATAAATCCGTCTTGAAAACTTGCATCGCTTGTCTCTCTTGGTTTGTAGAACGTTATGACGTTATAGCGGTCTCCTTCATTCAAGTTTTATTTAAATGTGACGTCATGCTACGTCGGATGAATGAACGAGGACCACTATAACGTCGTGACGTTTCAAAAACAACGGGAGGCAAGCGATGACGTTTTTAAAAGTTCTGGTTCTCGTTTTCTGGTGGTATAAGTTTTGACTTCTCATATACCCAAAATAAAACAATAACCCACAGAACTATTACCACACATATCTGTAACAACTATAGAAGTTCTTGTTTTATGACATTTTAACTGAACATTGGAAAGCTTTTCAGTTCACCTTTAAGCACATTTGAACGGATGCACACCGGTGTGTATGTGAGATTCAAACTGTCTACGATTCTTGAAGCTTTTCTGACACATTTTACACACAAACCACTTCTCGTCATTATGGCAATTATACACATGGCTTCTGTGATCAACTCATCTGCGAAGCTGATCTCGCATAACTCATATACGCACATATGAAACATGGTGTGAAAACATATATGTTCAGTGCTGCTCCTGAACAGCAAACTTTGCCGTGAAACTCTTTGGAACAAACACGGTATCACCTAAACTTACAACTCATTGGCAGACGAATTTCATGCATGAAATAACGATGGAATTGTAAATAGTCTCTAGCAGCCTGGCCGATAATCACATATTCCACATTCAATGACAGAAGAGTTGCTTTTCTTCCCTGCTATGTCGCATTCTATTGCATTCTTCGGGTAAACTTGGTGGACACTTTTTGCATATGCTGACTGGAATGTGGTTCAGCGAAGAGTTCCAGTGGACACTTCTCACACTTGCACATGTACTTGTTCCGATAACGCTGTCTGAAGAAGAAACCCTTAGACATCAACAGTTTCTCTGGAACAGAATAAAGAAAAATATTATTGGATCATGGCACACGAGATAATATCTTGAAGGGTGATGCTAGCATCTATCTCCTTTGAAGAAAGATGCTTCCTCTGTTGCTCAAATTTGATAAAGACTTCATGTGCATGCCCCCCACATATTTTCTGACCAAACAGTCAGAGGATCTAACATCAACAGGTTAGTAGGTTACAAATTCTGACCTTGCCAACTCTGACCAAATGCTAAATACCTAATTAGTGGAGAATACATTAGAAGAACAGGTTGAAAATGTAGCATTCTCATACCACAGATTATGATCAAATCAAAACAAGTATTTCTGGCATTGACAAAAGCCTAGTTGGAGCTCACATATCCATTGCTGTCATGGGTTTGATATCTGTGACTTGAGGAATACTGTTAAATAGTACTTCCAATTTAACCATTCAAAATGACTATAATCACCTACAACACGGAGAGAGGGAGACAGACAGATGGACAGACCCTGCCGACATCACGTGCAACCTTCGACTAAAATTGGTCAATGTGTAAATAACAATCTAGGTTTCTTCTTCGCCATCACAATTCACATCTTTGAACTGTATTCAGAACATAAACAATTTTGAGTTTTGTCCAGTGACCATCACCTCAAAATGGATAGGGTTTGGCTCTGCCCTATGGGTAAGGTATACTCAAGTTTGGTATGAATAGTACAACTGGAGATATTGCACAGCATACAAAAGTTAATGGATAGAAGGATGGACAGAAGTAGGCAATGCGATTATAATACCTTGTTTTACCATAATATATAACCTAAATGCTACCTGGAAAACACTACATGTACAACATGGTTACATAACAATTTACCATCTTTGAAATAGCAGAACTAGCCGAGTGGCATCACAAACAAAAACATTGCTGTACTGTCAGAGATTTCACAAGGCATAGGCTACATGTGGTAGATTTAGTAACAAAAGCTCAATCCACATCATTAAATGGGAATAGACAGTGATAGGCCTACTTTTCTTCTCAGACAGGGTTGGCTTTACAAGTCACTCATCATTGTCATACAGACAGGAACAATCCCCGACTCACGGAGACTTGATAGAATATGACTGTACCTGTTTTAATAGCAGTGAATGTAACTTGTAAGCCCTCTCAGTCAGTCACGGTCCTTTTATCATTTCATGTCTTCCTACAACATAAAAATAGGTCATTAAAATAGTCCATCATGGTATCTTCATGTGAAATAATGAAGCAATCAAATCAACAAAATTTTTTTTATTGAAACTTAAGATATAAACATGGGGCTCCAGCTGTACGGATGAACAGACATGCCTTAAAATCAACAGGCTTGCAGAACTGGTCCATCTTTGGGTAAGATTAGAGTTTGTGGGTACAACAAAGAGTCGGAATGAACAGCTTCTCAGTAATACAAAGGCTTGAACAATAGAAACCTGAACTGAAGTTATGACATGAACAACACAACTCCGACTTATTTTCAAAATACCCAAACTAGTTCTAAAGCAATTCACAACTTGGAACTGGATATTTTCCAGTTTGCAAGTTTTTTGGCCCAAATGACCTTGACCTTTGACCTCAAAATAAAACGGACTTCTTCTTTTCCCAATGGACGGGGTATGCTCAAAGTTTAGTTTCAATCCATAACCTGAAACTGGAGGTTTTCCATTTATTATTTATTTATTTTTTGCAAATTTTATGCCTCACATGACCTTGGCTGTTAACCTCAAAATAAATAAGCTTCTTCTTTGTCCCATTTACAAAGTATACCCAAAGTGTTGTACCAATCGATAACCTGGAACTGGAGATATCACATGAACAAGAAGCATTGAGGGGGACTCAATTCTATAGTCCCCCTCTAGCCCTTCGGGTGTCGGGGGACAATAACAGACCAACAGATAAAGAGACGAACAGAAATTTTGATAGCAATATACAACTTCGTCTATCGACACATCTAGCAGTGTAAAACTCCTTGGGGTAAATTTACTCAATCACTTGATAAGTGATAAAGCTACATGTAGTTAAGATTTGCCAGATCTTGGTCAATTTAGAACACATGCAGCTTTCTAAACCTTGACCTTTATATATGGCAGAAACATACCTCCAGTTCTTTCGATTTAGGCTGCTGGATGCTGCCTTCTCTTCCGTCTTGATTTTCTTGGGCACCCCATGTGGGGTGAGGAAAACCCGCTTCCCTGAAGGCTGAACAGTGAGAGACTTGCTGTTTGCACAAGGCAGAGAATTAGCAACAACAAATGGAAGTGTTTGTACATGTGTCGATGGCAACATTTGTGTTTGTGTCGTTGGCAATGTTTGTGTTTGTGCTGATGACCACATTTGTGTTGGTGCAGAGCACCAAATTTGGGTAGGTGCTGGGCACCAAGTTTGTACTGGTGCAGTCCAACTTGGTGTCAGTGATGCTAAGGATTGGGCTGGTGCTGTTGAAGTTTGCATTGGTGCTGTCAAAATGCATGTTGGTGCTGCCGAATTTTGTGTTGGTGCTCCAAAAATTTGCATTGGTGAGGACAAGACTTGTGTCGGCGCTGTCAATAATCGTACTGGAGATGTCAAAGTTTGCATTGGTGGCGTCAGAGTTTGTGTTGGTGCTGCCAAAATTTGTCTTGGTGATATAATAGTTTGCATCCTAGTTTGTGTTGGTGCTCTCAAAATTTGCACTGGTGCAGTTTGTGGCAGAGCTCTCAAGGTTTGCATTGGCTGCAGTGCTGACAGAGTTTGGGCTGGTCGTGCCAAAACTGGTTTTGGTGCAGACATGGTTTGTGCCAGTGCTGGCAAAGTTTGTGTCAGCCCTGTCAACGTCTGTATTGGTGTTGTCAGCATAGTTCGTGTTGGTGGTGATGTCACAGTATGAGGTGGTGGTGATATCACTGTTTGAGTCGACACCTTCAGACATGGTGTCATGTTGTTGGTTGACAGAGGATCAGGCCGGTTAATAGTCTTCTCTGGTTTGGCCATACACCCATTTTCTGGCTTATCCTCTATTCTCAACTGATCACCATTTGGTATGGATGAAGGAGAAATGGTTTGACTTAAGGGCAGTAGACCATACGTAGGTGTGTCCTTTGGAGTACTGTCACTATTATTCAGTGTCACTAGTCTGTAGTACACTGGAGGAGCACTGGAATTGGGCTCAACTTTGATAGGAGCAGAAGATGGTTGACTGTCTGCCATAGTAATGGTCAGAGGATTAGTGCCAGGCTTATCCGTGATATTTTGGTAAAGGGTAGTCTCTTTCAATGAAGCTGACGGTAAGTTGCCAGCATTAGAGGACTCCGGATTAGATGAATTCAGCAGCGCGAGAGTAAGCTTAGGATAATCCTTGTGTGAAATCGGCACACTATGGCCACGGTTTGATGATGGGTGAATCTCACCTGCTTGTAGAGCCAGAATACTGGAAGCACTATGAACAGAGGATTGTGGGTCAGCTATTATTAGACGGTTCTGGGGGAAGCACTGGATATTGGCTGTATTTTGGACCAACATAACGGGGTTGGATGGTGAAGCACAGGAATGAGTATCACTTTCATGCTGATGTGGAATCATGGATTTTGTGCTAGTTGGAGAGGAATTCGAAATATTGGCATCAGTCGGTACACCAGGGTCAGATTCCATCAAGTCCATGTCCATAGGTTCCTGTTTCACTGTTACTTGTCTCATCTCAAAGTCTTCACAATAGCCCAGCACAGTATCTTCTTTCATAATCTTAGCCAGTCTCGTCATCTGAGGTAGAGTGTCCACTGTTAGCCGTAACATGCCATCATAAATGTACATGAGGAATGCATCCATAACTTCTCTCTCAATATCAGAGGGTATGTTCACAGTGAGCGGAGTATCAGCTGAAACATCTTTGTTCAAAAGCTGGAGGACCGGGCAGGCTGCCATCAGTACCACCTTATGGACCTGAAAGTTGAACAATTGATATTAGGTATACAGAAGATAAAGTTTGATGCATACCTATGGATAAGTGGAGATAGAGTCAGATATGGGTTGTGGTTCAGCTTTAAAGGAAGTAGAATAACTAGAGTGAATCAAAAATGGTACTATGGCCAGAGAAGAGCTGAAAGGGCTTCATTATATGCCCATGTATGCCTAACTATAACCCCTCAACACATAATATTGTATTAACTAGAATTTGACCTTGAAATATGTCAAAATCAGTCAGCTTGAATTACCAGTTGCATGACTGAAAATTTGAACAGCCAAGCCATGATCCCCTATGATACTGCATTATAACTAGAATTTGATCTTGATAAAAATAGGCCACGGTGAATCAAATTGAAAAGCTTCTAATCAATCATCAGTTGCATGTAATATGCATTTGGAGAGCCTAGATGTAATCCTTCGAAAGTTATCACCAATATTCCAATATGACCTAGATAAAAGGAGAGGGAGAGAATTAAGTTTTAACTGTGTGACCTAGATAATTAGGTCAAGGTCACTTACATTGTATCTTCACTAGGCTTCTGAGCCATCATCATTTGCATATATGTCATATGAATTACATAGCCTGCTATTATCGTTTAAGAGATAATATTTTGTTAACAAGCGAGATGGACAGATGGACGGACAGATGAACCAAGCAGACATTAGCCTTTAGTCAAACATGGCACAGAGCTAAAAGTCAATAAGATCGTCATCATAATCAACATCAAGTCTGAACTGTACTTATAGCATAAAAAAAAAACAATTTTCAATATGATTTACTGTATTTTCAATCACACTTGACGCCGACCCTTGAATTTCTGTCCCCAAAATGAATACTGGCATGACTGGGGTTCCTCTTTAACCCATTGGTAAGTTTGGTACCGTACCCATTGGTAAGTTTGGTACCGTACCAATCCATGACATGGAACTGCAGATACATGTAGCATGGGCAAGAAAAAGTTAACAGATGGACAGATATCATGATCGTACATGTATACGATCTCATCTGTCGATGGGCATGTAAAAAGGGTCTTTCTGTCATATAAGCCAAATACAAAATAGGTGACTACACAAAGGGAACCATTCAACCAAGAAATGAAAAGGGCCAAGCGTATTGCATACACAGTGCACCCAACTTTTTATACACGCCACACTAAAGATTAGAATTATGATTAGAAAAATTATGGTTCTCCAGCATTCACACATCAGTTTCTGTGTCTTTTATTCAGGCATAAGATAAACAAAAAATTAAATGGTTGCGTCCAGAATGTTTAGAGTTCCAATAATCAAGGGCCTCGGAGCACATCTGGAAGTGTGTGTGTATGGGGGTGGGGGGGGGATGAATTCTATTTCGCCCATGTTAAATGCTGGACTGATGCCATCTAAGATAGGACAAATAACATTGCTGTCTCAAAAAGGGGGGGGGGGGGGGAGGGGCGCTATAGCTCCCCCAGCTCCGCAGGACAGAGCATTTCCCTGAATACATGTGTAGTGCACAGAAAGATATACGAGGGAAGAAAATGTTTTCCCTTGCCTTGCTGGGCTGGAAATAAGGATGCAATCTGGTACCTATGTACAGGTTAGGTCACCATGAAATTTGAGGTGATGACCGGACACAATATTAGCTGTTTGTACAGTTGACACTTTGGTGATAATAGGGACCTGAAGACCGGTTGTTGGTTTTCTAATAGTGGTAAACCCACTGGCAACCTGAACGGCAGTTTACCACCTATTCCCAGCCCTAATTTTACACATGAACAAATACATGTACAATGTAATACACAAGTCAAGATTTGAATTACCACACCAGACATTGATGATCAACACCAATGGCCATGTTGAGATGGGGTCATTGTAACCGGTAGAGTATCAGTCATTCAGTCATGACACAGTGGCCATAATTTATCAAACAATCTCAATAAATCGTGAAGTAGATGAATGCTCATAAAGATACCATTTCAACTTGGGGAGATGTAAAATTTTTAATTTGAGTGTTCTTGGTAAGAAACTGAATGGAATTATCATTCAGAAGTTGTTTTGTTGTTTTTTTGCATTTGGCTAATTGGGCATGTTGGGTGCCCATACTCATGGTGGTCAAACCTAGTATACATGTTAGAACGGGTTCAAGAATGGCCTGGATGGGCCCCGACATGTACGAGTCTAGATGTAATTCTTCATAATATATCACCAATACTGGAATTTCGCCTTGATAAGTTAGGTCAACATCAGGTATCTTCAATAGGTATATGACCCATCACCAGTTTACATGAATTTGGAAAGTCTTACAATAATCTGCTAAGAGATACTGCGTTAACACACAATGTGGCGAGAAAGACAGACGGACCATCAAGACAATACCCTAAATGGCCGAGAGGTGAAAATCAATATCTTCCATCAGAACCCACATCTCTGAATAGAACTGGTACTCATAGCATACAAACATAACAGTTCTCAATCACCCCCATAACATATACCTTCTATCAAAATTGGCAGGCGTATAATAAGTTACATGTATCTTTGTGCAAAACCAAATACATGTCATTATGACATTTGATTAACAGTGGACTAAACAAGTATGCACAGTCAAAGGGAGTGTGGAATATTGCTGTCACAGTTATATAAGTCTGACATGGAAGCTATCAAGAGCTGTCTGCAGTTCTAGTTATTATTACTTGCAAAGATGTTGAGAAATTACCCGAGTTAATAGTAAAGTGTAGGTTTATATTATCATGCAGGCCATGCTTTCAATCAAAATTTATGGGGGTGAGTGAACGAGTGAATAGGGTTTAACATGTTTAACGTCGCTTTCAACATTTTTTCAGCTATATCACGCTGGGCAAGGGAAGGGAGGGGAAGGGGCGAGGGTACCTACTTGTAACAGAGCAGATCTAATGCTGCCATTTTATAGTGCTGTCCCACCGAAATATCATGCCGCAGGCAGACATGACACCCCACTCAGTCACATTATACTGACACCGAGCGAACCAGTCCTTGTTCTATCCTGTTAATGCCGAGCGTAAGCGAGGAAGCAACAAGTTCCATTTTTCAAGTCTTTGGTATGACCCGGCCTGTGATCGAACCCAGTACCTACCGCTTACGAGACCTACACTCTACGATTAGGCAGTGCGGTCCCAAAATTGATGGGAATCCAAACAGATACATGTACTTGGAATATAACTCTACAAGAATCCCATGAAATCAAAAGCTATCATTTCTAACGTAACAATTTAGGAGAATCTATCGATTCCTGTGAATGATTTTGTGGAAGTGCTGACCAAAATGATCTGATTTCCTGATTACCGTTAAAGCATGCCCTGTTATGATACATTCATTGTGACCGAACCTCTTCTGTATAATAACATTTTACCTTTCTTGTGGTTGTGCCATTACTGATCAAAGCGTCACATAACTGTTCTTCTTGCCATAACTGTGAGAGTGTTTTCATCACGTCATTGATGTGGTGATCATCCATGTAGACGTTCTCCTGTACTGGTACCAAAGATGAATCAACAGAACTATCACATGACATCTCTGCCTGAAGGTATAAGAAGATAAATTTACTTGAAATTACAAACATAATTAAACATATATTGATTCTGGATGAACCAAAGAAACTACATTCTAAATTTCATATTTTATGTATAAAATTTCATATGCCTAGATTAAAACATCTTCATTCGCATGATAAATGCATGCACTCAATCATATCCTTTGAGATGACCAGTTACTGTTACAGTAAACCATCGAACAATTCATCAAATTCAATGACCCCTAACGTTGAAGACAAAAAATCAATTGGCTGTTTTGACCACTCTCTAAAATCAAAGGAATAATGGATTATATGCACCATTTCGAACCATTTGATAAACTTCATGTTCTAGTTAATTTGATCACCTTCAAAGTTTTACTTGCTGTGATTGAATTATTACAGAAATTATCGTAGAGGAAAAATAAAACCAGGGTTTCAAACCTGGCCTGATCCTAATTAATGAGCTGGATTACAAGACAGCACCATCCTAGCCTGCACTCCATCTTCACAGTCTCAGATAATTCAGAGGACACATCCACGAAACTGGAACCAAGTCTCAGTTTAGGAGTATGAAAACCGGTTTTAATTCAACCTTTAATTCCTAATGGAATAATACCTTTCACAGAAGCTTACATGTTGGTCTAGAATTTCATGCTTAGATGGTGGGAAGTGAATGGGGTGCAGGCTTTTACCTGCAATTCCATATTTTTTAGTTTTCCTGAAAACGGCGGAAAGGGGGGGGGGGGCATCCTTCTCCAGAGTTTAAAGTCTCACTTTGAAATATGGAGTCTCAAAGACACCAATACTCATATTTGACTAAAAGCCAGATGGGATTATGTGGCTAAATGCACTCATTAGCAGTGAACAGGTAGGCTGATGCCATCTTCACACACACACACATCAAACTCTACACATATTTGCATTGTCAAAATTTGACACGATTTCCGTTCAAAAGACGGTTTGGTGATGATAGCAGTCCATACTCAAACAGAGTTGCCCCGACAGTAGGATGTCTAAGTAATTCAAATTTGATTGGCTATAAATTGACATGTTATATTGGATATTTTAATGCATCCAATGTGAGGTCAATGTGACCTAACACGTCAGCATTTTTTGGTTAAATAACTATATCTTTATCGTACATGTAAGAAAGGTTTAATCACCTTTGTATACTGTAAAAATATCAGAACTTTCAGGGCTTGATAAATGCCGGAGTGATCTATTTTCACCCATGTACAAGTACCTGAGATGGATTAGCAACACTGTGAGTGTCGCCAGTCTTCTCCGTCAACTTGATCTGAAGGAACAAATTTAACACCTGAGAAATGTGTATGGTACATTGTATTTGATGATTCACATAACCATGCACAAGGAGGATCCTAAAAATTAGGACCTGGACCATTGACAAAACAATTTAGGGTGATATGCTTTGTCCAATAATCCAGAAATAGAGACAGATTTCATTATAAAGGGGGCCAAAGACACTATTTTTTTCTCAAGCCCTAAATTTAATGAAACACTTGCAGAATCATTTTGAGTTTCAATCCATATACTGAATGAAAGTATATGGATTGTAGATATAGAGTACATAAAATGTTTGCAATATACAAACAACTTTTCAAAATAATCTGACAGACAAAAATCCCACTCTTCTTGTAGACCAAATTGCAATGCCATAGAATATATTATATCTGTATTGTTTTCAGCATTGAAATGTTCCAAAATATTGATATGGGGTGGAATTGTGATTTAAAGTTGAACTGCAACCATTGTAGTGTACAACATGAGGCTGCACCTAAAAGGTGCTTTGACCCCTCAGCACAATATGTCCAGCGAATAACAAGTTGACATAAAAATCTGCTGAATTCTGTCAAATTTATTTACCCACATATGTATTAATGTTGATTCAAGAGAATACTCAACGATTAGTATTTGCCAGTACCGGCTTCAGTCATCAATCCTGTGAAGGGATATCGATCCAAGACTGTGTGGATCGATACCTCAAGAAAAGTTAGTAAAGATCTGGTGAATAGTTCTTCATAGATGAAGATCTATTCCAGGGAAGAGTCGAGTGTGTGTGTGTAGTACTCAACATCTCTGGGTTACTAGGGATATTCACTGTGAGTATCAGAGCTGTCAGTCAAATTGTAACTGAGATCTAGCCCGGACAAAAGTTAGTGACGGAAAATTTCAAAGGGCCATAACTCTGTACAGAAATGACGTAACACGAAATAAACATGACAGTGCACATGTCTGGGATACTAGGGATATTCACTGTGAGTATCAGAGCTGTCGGTCAAATAGTAACTGAGATCTAGCCCGGACAAAAGTTAGTGACGCAAAATTTCAAAGGGCCATAACTCTGTAAAGAAATGACGTAACGCGAAATAAACATGACAGTGCACATGTCTGGGATACTAGGGATATTCACTGTGAGTATCAGAGCTGTCGGTCAAATAGTAACTGAGATCTAGCCCGGACAAAAGTTAGTGACGAAAATTTCAAAGGGCCATAACTCTGTAAAGAAATAACGTAACGCGAAATAAACATGACAGTGCACATGTCTGGGATACTAGGGATATTCACTGTGAGTATCAGAGCTGTCGGTCAAATAGTAACTGAGATCTAGCCCGGACAAAAGTTAGTGACGCAAAATTTCAAAGGGCCATAACTCTGTAAAGAAATGACGTAACGCGAAATAAACATGACAGTGCACATGTCTGGGATACTAGGGATATTCACTGTGAGTATCAGAGCTGTCAAAAGTAACTGAGATCTAGACAAAAGTTAGTGACGAAAATTTCAAAGGGCCATAACTCTGTAAAGAAATGACGTAACGCGAAATAAACATGACAGTGCACATCTCTGGGATACTAGGGATATTCACTGTGAGTATCAGAGCTGTCAGTCAAATAGTAACTGAGATCTAGCCCGGACAAAAAATTGTTGACAGACGGCCGGCCGTCCGTCCGTCCGTCCGTCCGACCAGACGTACATGCCAACGACAAGACCCTACAGCCCTATGGGCTGAGGGGTAACAAAGCCAAATGGTGGAAATATAATATCTGGATCAATTTCCAAGGTTGTCCGTCCACATCTGTAATGTTAGCACCTCTACATGGAATTTGGTCATCTGTATCATACAATACTATCATCTCATACTTTTAATGAATTTGGTATGGAAAACACTTATATGTGTGGCTGATTCGGTACATAAAATCTGTAGGCCTACTTCAGGCACGGCCACAGGCCTGCAAAACAAGAGTTTTAAGGGGGTGTGGGCGGTGGTATTATTAGGGTGAAGTGTCGAAGTATGGGGTCTCTATATATATAACCCCATGCTTTATATAAATCCACATAAAGGTGTGAAACGGACTTTGGGTAAATCAAGAAATAAACGGTTCACCGCCAAACAAAATACATCAGCATATTCTACAAGTATCACTTTATATATTCCTGTCGTCAAATTAGTAAATTTGTGCAATTTTTTTTGCCGGGCGATTCAAAATCCAACGTACTGTCCGTCCATCTAGGAACAGTTAGATTATGGCAGGCTTCGTTCTCAATTCTGATTGGTCAGTCGCGACAGCTGATCAGTGCGTGACCTCTCTTGCCGGAGGCGTGTCGCCACTGACCAATCAGAATTGAGAACGAAGCTTCGTTAACTTGAGAAAATGGGCCGCCATGAATAAAAATACAGAAATGGCAGACTAAAAGGCCCTTCGTCGGTCATATATTAATTACAGACGTTAAAATTATCCCTATGGAGCCTCAAAATCACCTGAAATCGAGGGTCAAGAAGATGGGCATTTCCGTCATAATAGACCCCATGTATACAGGGGATGATGATCACAACATCGATTATGGTATTTTTATTCATGGCGGCCCTTTTTCTCAAGTTAATGAAGATCCAATAGGGCGCAAAGGTAATAATAAGTGCGCCATGGAGATGTTCGAGTTACCACCAGGGAAATGTATTTGTCGTCGGCATAGCGGTGAGGGAAGGGAGACGCTATGAATCTTAGCTAATCTGACATGTATAATGAATATTCAACCCCAAAATACTTTTGGAGAATTCAAAAACAAATTTTCAATATATTTTTCATTGTACATAAATGTTAAATAATTTGATTAGTTAATATAAAAAAAATGGGTTGCTTTCATATATCTCTTCGACATGGGCGAAGCATTTCTTGGAAATATGTTTCAATATTGCTGTGAACATGGGAGCTCAAGCTTGTATCTTTGTTATATTTTGAGTGCCTAAATGGATGCCAGCACAAAGGCCTTAAGCGACATGTCGAACAGAGGAGCGGTTATTCTAAGTTTTAATCAGATTGTCTCTGGTGAAAAATTATACCTGCTGTCTTTTCTCCACTTTGAAGCGTCGAGGGCTCGTAACGAGCACATGACTGGTCTGTACCTGCAAATAATTGGCTGATAAAGTTTCGTGGGTTCTCTGAAGCTCCCTGTCCAGTCGCACACATGTTTCCACAAGCCCGTTGCATTTACGACAAATGCCTTGATTGCCGCCGCCGGCGATGTTTCCGGCAGGAGTGCAAAATTTTGTAAACACACCTGCTATCTTAGACAATTTATCAGCGTTCACCCGCAGTTTGTTGTTGTACCTCTTCAGTGTCACTACTTCCCCTGTTGTCAGCGTTTCAGTAACCAAGAAAGAATAACCACACAAAAGACAAACATCTGCAAGGTAATACGTCTTTCGTGGGGTAACCTCAAGTGCCCGATGAACTTCCGCCATGTTCACACGTGAAGAACTGGGATTCCCCGTCTTCTCGGCAAAAGTCGTCCGTGTCCGGGATAAAGCCGAGGCGTCTCATTGGGCGACTATTTGACCCGGAAGGTTACAAGCAACCTGTAACCATCTCGGTCAGCTATACGCGATGGCGAAGTGTACGCAAATGGGTTACAAGGTTACAAGGTTCTTTTTTCGCTAATCACAGCGCCCTCAACGAGCAGATCAATTACATAATTTAAGGGAGATCACTCCCAAGTGACAATGATTGTATTTGATTGGGAAGAATAACAATATAAGATCGGCAATCACGAACACAGAACATATATACAAAGGAGCAAATACCACGTATGTGTGTATATGTAGAACAAGAAGATCCCCATATCAGTTTGGATTAGATAAAACTTCAAGATGGTTGGCTATCAATTGCCTTACGCAAGGTCGTACAATCATGAATAAATTTTGCTAAAAGTTTAATGATATCATCAACTTCATTAGATAAGAGCCAAATGAATCTGTTTCTCGCACTCAGATTTTTGAAATTCTTATTTATATCATTGATATCTGAGAATTATTCCTGATTTGAGTGTATACATTACAATTCATCATGAAGTGAAATTCATCTTCAACATCCCCATTGCAGAGGGTACATAGTCTCTGATCTGCACTCAACTTTGGTCTAATATATCTGTCTCTCTCAATTTGTAGTTGATGATTACTAGTTCGAAATGTACACAAATCAATTCTGTGGTCCCCAAATCAATTCTGTGGTCCCTATGTATAGAACTGATAAATAAGTTTCCATTCCGAATGTTACTTTGAAAGATCTGTAATTACGTGCAGAGTTTATTACCATCTAGAGCAAGTGGTTTGTCATCTTGCAATTTCTCTCGCCACCATTGACAAAATTTGTAATAAAAGCTTCATTTTATTTTAGAGATAATTTGACCAATAGTCAAGTTTGTTACTTCTTCATGCAGGTTTGAGAGGTGAAGAGCAGACAATATGCATTTTATGGATGTAATCCATGAACTACTACCAACACGGTCCATATTAATACATGTAGAAAGAGCAGATTTAACTAAAACATTCTCCTGTATATTCACCAGACGGTACCAATACTTCACCATACTATACAATATTTCAATGACCAATGGTAATTCTCCCAAGCTCACCAAGCACTTCACAATTTGAGCACTTTGAATTAAGTCCGAGAATATATTTAAAGAACTTGAGTTCTAACTTTTCCATTGAATTCGATTTCAAAAGTATTCAAAGAAATTATCTTTCACTAGTTCGGAAGCTATTGTACTTCCCCAAACTTCTGAACAGTACATCAGAATAGGTTGAACAGTATGGTCGAATACATGTAATGAGGTACTAATACCAGAAACGTTTTCTTAATTTGAAGAATGCCTAATTAGTGGCTTTGTTGCATATAGTTGCTCAGTAGCTGAGGTCCAGTTGCCAGTGGAGCTGAAAGAGATCCCCAAATAAGTGAAAGTATTTACGATATCAATTGAGACCCCATTAATGACCAGAGAGATAACTCGTTACTTGCGAGCTGTGCTGAAGATCATTCCTTTAGTTTTTGACACATTAATCTTTAGCTTCCATTTACTACAGTACCGTGGTAATGTTGTAATATACCAAGACAATTCTGTAAGCCTTCTTCACTTTTAGAGAGTAATACTATGGCATCCGCATAGGCTAAACAGCTTAATTGTGTATCTTCAAGAGAAACAGGTGCACAAGACTTGTCAAAAATTTCAGGCAAGTCATTTATAAATAGTTTGAAAAGGTTAGGGCTAAGATTATCACCTTGTCTTACTCCAACTGATGAGGAAAATGTATCTGTTAAGCCACCAGAAACTTTAACACATAATTCATTATTCATGGTACATATTTTTAATAATCTTATAAAACAAACCACCTATACCGTTGGACTGTAATTTGTGTAGGAGGCCTGTATGCCACACCGTATCAAAAGCTTTAGTGAAATCTATAAAGCAGACATAAAGTGGTTTGCGTTTAATTTGTTGGTAATTATCAACCAATATCTTCAGCACAAAAACATGGTCAGAGGTGCGCATACCTTTAGTAAAACCAATCTGTTCATGCCGTAAGTAGTGGGTGTTTAGCCGGTTCTAAAACAACGTTATATGTAATAATCCCGCTCCCCACTTTTTTGTTACTTAATATGTATTGCTCCCTGTTTTTTTACATAATATGTTTTGTTACTTATAAGTATTGCTCCCCGTTTTCATATGTGGTATCACCTCAGTTCTATTTTTAGATCATGACATCATTGGGAAAACCCTTAGGGTCGGAAGGGTGACCTTTTGACCTGGATGTGACCTTTGACCCGCGCTGGACAGTTCTGGCTCAACGTTATATGTAATAATCCCAATCCCTACTTTTTTGTTACTTAAGATGTAATAATCCCTAATTTTTTTTACATAATATGTTTTGTTACTTATAAGTAATAATCCCCATTTTTATATGGGGTATCACCTCAGTTCTATTTTTAGATCATGACATCATTGGGAAAACCCTTAGGGTCGGAAGGGTGACCTTTTGACCTGGATGTGACCTTTGACCCGCGCACACAATCGCGGATAATCCGCGCGCGCGTCCGGATAACGCGCGCTGCGTGCCGGCCCGGTGGTACATAATATGTAGTATCCTCTGTTACCTCTACTCATTGTTTTGTTATTTAATACCCCTTGTGTTCATATGTAAGTTCTGTTTATAGAGCAACACCTCCGTTCTATTTTTAGATCATGACATCATTGGGAAAACCCCTGTTCTATTGTTATTGCCTGCTCCGTTGTCTTTAGTTCTCGACAAGTACAGACGCGTCTAGGCAGCACAATAGATAATGAACAAGGAGTGGTGAGTCATGCTCTAATATTTTTTGTTACTTAATAAGTAATAATCTTTGTCTTCTTACTTATTATATAATGCTCCTCGATATTTAGTCACCACCTCAGTTCTATTTTTAGATCATGACATCATTGGGAAATCCCCTGTTCAATTGTTATTGCCTGCTCCTTTATCTTTAGTTCTCGACAAGTACAGACGCGTCTATGTTGAACAATAGATAATAAACAAGGAGTGGCGAGTCATGCTCTACATATACTAGAATTTATATTGTTTATCGGACAGGTCCCATCCCATAACTAAATATCTCTCCACAAACGTCACAGTGTTTCCGCTTTCTCTACTACTCATTCTGTCTGGACTTAAAATATGCTTTAATTACTATTCATTGTATTACTATAGTCTACCCCCCGCACGGTTCAATAGTAGCTCATTTAGAGTGAGGATAGTCCAATCATGCGTTTTCATCGTCTTCAATAATTAACGCATCTAGGTAGAACAATGGTCTCCTCATAAACAAAGAGCTATGAGTCACGCCATTCATTGTCTTCACAGCTAAATAGTTGCTCCTGACACAATCTTATATGTAATAATCCTTGTTTTTTTACATAATATTTTTTGTTACTTAATATCTAATAATCCCCATTTTATTTCTTAATATTTTTTTGTGTTACTTAATAAGTAATAATCCCCGTTTTGCTACTTCATATGTATTAGTCCTTTTTATCTCATATGTTTCCTATGTAAGTTCTATTTATAGAGCATCACCTCAGTTTTATTTTTAGATCTTGACATTATATGGAAAACGCCTGTTCTATTGTTATTTCCTGCTCCTTTGTCTTGACAAACGTGCCCCCGCACCTATGCAGAACATTAGTCTCCTCATTAAACAAAGAGTGGTGAGTCCTACTATTGTTAATACTCCTGTCCCTTTGTCTTTAATTCTCGACAAGTACAGAAGCGTCACAATGTAGCGATTGTTAGTGATTATGTGATTGCATCAGTGATTTACTGATTGCATCAATGATTGTATGATTCTGTAAATGATTGCATCAGTGATTTTGTGATTGTGTAAATGATTGTATGATTATGTAAATGATTGCATCAGTGATGTTGTGATTATGTAAATGATTGCATCAGTGATTTTGTGATTGTGTAAATGATTGTATGATTATGTAAATGATTGCATCAGTGATTTTGTGATTGCATCAGTGATTGTATGATCGTGTAAATGATTGCATCAGTGATTTTGTGATTTTTTGATTCTGTAAATGATTGCATCAGTGATTTTGTGATTGTGTAAATGATTCAGTGATTTTGTGATTGCATCAGTGATTTTGTGATTGCATCAGTGATTGTATGATTGTGTAAATGATTGCATCTGTGATTGTATGATTATGTAAATGATTGCATCAGTGATTGTATGATTATGTAAATGATTGCATCAGTGATTTTGTGATTGCATCAGTGATTGTATGATTGTGTAAATGATTGCATCAGTGATTTTGTGATTATGTAAATGATTGCATCAGTACTGTTTGCTTATATGCCAAGACGCTGAGGGTGGATCTACGCTATTTCCTCAACGGTTAAAGGACTCGTCCTAACACATACTCAGTGGACCCTCGTCAAGGACAGTACCCCTAAAATCGACATCGCCATACAGAATGTTCTAGAAAGCCAGCATAATCTTACATCGCTTGGTCCTTGATCCCTATAAAAGCACATCATTCATCTTTTAGCCCCAGTCGTCCAAATGGATCACTACATTATTGTTAGTAGCAAAGATTCGTTGTCATACTTCCCAGACAGTACACCCTATAAATTTCGCGTTGCCTTGAACACGCGTCTCTGTTTAAGTGACTCCTGGGTGGTTGGTTTAGCGGAATTATTTATCAACAACCAACCTCAATTCAAATCCAAGTCGTTGTTACTCGTGACTTGTAATATTTGCGGTGAACTGAGTAAATGTGAGTATATACTGAGTAACTGTGAGTAATTGGGTAACTGTGAGTATATATTGAGTAACTGAGTAAATGTGAGTAGATATTGAGTAACTGTGAGTAAATGAGTCATTGAGTAACTGAGTAAATGTGAGTATATACTGAGTAACTGTGAGTATATATTGAGTAACTGAATAATTACTGGGTAACTGAGTAAATGAGTCATTGAGTAACTGAGTAAATGTGAGTATATACTGAGTAACTGTGAGTAATTGAGTAACTGTGGGTAGATATTGAGTAACTGTGAGTAAATGAGCAACTGTGAGCAGATATTGAGTAACTGTGAGTAGATACTGAGTAACTGTGAGTAGATATTTAGTAACTGAGTATACAGTGGGTAACTGTGAGCATATATTGAGTAACTGAGTAAATGTGAGTATATGTTGAGTAACTGAGTAGATATTGAGTAACTGAGTAAATGAGTAAATGTGAATGCATATTGAGTAACTGTGAGTATATACTGAGTAACTGAATAATTACTGGGTAACTGAGTAGATATTGAGTAACTGTGAGTAAATGTGAGTATATACTGAGTATATACTGAGTAACTGTGAGTAATTGAATAAATGTGAGTAGATATTGAGTAACTGTGAGTAACTGAGTAAATGTGAGTAGATATTGAGTAACTGTGAGTAAATGAGTAAATGTGAATGCATATTGAGTAACTGTGAGTAATTGAGTAACTGTGAGTATATATTGAGTAACTGTGAGTAGATATTGAGTAACTGTGAGTAGATATTGAGTAAATGTGAGTATATACTGAGTAACTGTGAGTAATTGAGTAACTGTGAGTAGATTTTGAGTAACTGTGAGTAAATGAGCAACTGTGAGTAGATATTGAGTAACTGTGAGTAAATGAGTCATTGAGTAAAGGAGTCAATGAGTAACTGAGTAAATGTGAGTATATATTGAGTAACTGAATAATTACTGGGTAACTGTGAGTAAATGAGTCATTGAGTAACTGAGTAAATGTGAGTATATACTTTAATATCTAATAATCCCCGTTTTGTTACTTCATATGTATTAGTCCTTTTTATCTCATATGTTTCATATGTAAGTTCTATTTATAGAGCATCACCTCAGGTCTATTTTTAGATGTTAACATTATATGGAAAACCCCTGTTCTATTGTTATTTCCTGTTCCTTTGTCTTTAATTCTTGACAAACGTGCCCCCGCACCTATGCAAAATATTAGTCTCCTCATAAACAAAGAGTGGTGAGTCATACTATTGTTAATACTCCTCTCCCTTTGTCTTTAATTCTCGACAAGTACAGAAACGTCTAAGCAGAACAATGGACTCCCATGAATCAGTTTGTGAATGTGCAAGTATATGTAGTGATTGTTAGTGATTATGTGATTGCATCAGTGATTTACTGATTGCATCAGTGATTGTATGATTCTGTAAATGATTGCATCAGTGATTTTGTGATTGTGTAAATGATTGATTCAGTGATTTTGTGATTGCATCAGTGATTTTGTGGTCGCTATCAATATTCTCGTGTTGTATTCTTCGCTACAGCGACGTATATACACTGTCACAGTGATTTTGTGATTGCATCAGTGATTGTATGATTGTGTAAATGATTGCATCAGTGATTTTGTGATTGCATCAGTGATTTTGTGATTGCAGTGATTTTGTGATTGCATCAGTGATTTTGTGATTGAATTCTTTGAATCAGTGATTTTGTGGAAGATGGAATGAATCCCTCATTGAATGAATGAATGATTCCCTCATTATGCGGATTATTGATTAAATGAGTGATTGAATCAGTGAGTAATTGAGACAGTGATTGTATAAATGACACATTGAATCAATGTGTGTGTGAATGATTAGCCACCAATCAGAGCGCAGCTCTTCTATTGTCTAACAATATCCACCAATCAGAGCGCAGCTCTTCTATTGTCTAAAAATATCTCCCAATCAGAGAACAGCTCTTCTAAGAACCATGAGTCATGCTCTAGATTATTGTAAAAACCCCTATTCTGTTCTTATTTCATGCCATTTCCCTGCTTCTTTGTTATTTCTTGACAGACTTATCCCCGCATTTAGGAAGAACAATAGTCTCTCCATAAGCAAAGAGTGGTGAGTCATGCTCTACATTATCATCATAGCTAAATGGATGGAATTTGTTTACCCCCACATATACTATGATGCATGTAGTCTTCAGTTTTATCGGACATTCCCCATCCCATAACTAAAAATCTCCCCACAAAGGTCACAGGGTTTCCGCTTTTCGCTTTCTCTACTACTCATTTTATCTGAACTTTATAAATACGCTTTCTTTACTACTGATGATATAACTAAAGTCTACCCCACGCGGTTCACATAGTACCTCATTAGGGGCAAGGATAGTCCAATTATGCGTACATGATATTGCTTTCTTTGTATACTACTTCCCCAAATTCAGTGTGTATTATTTTTATTATAAAGTCTGTATAATAAGACCTTGCCATCCCTGCTCCGTTGCAGAACAATACACTCCCCATAAACAAAGAGCTATGGGTCATGCTCTACATCGTTATCACAGCTAACTTGGATAAAGTTGTATTTGCCCACACACTGAGAGTATTGGGAAAACCGCTTTTCTAATCATATTCCTTGCTAATTCCTGTTCCTTTGTATTTAATTCTAGACAAGTACAGACGCGTCTATGCAGAGCCATTCCCATAAATAAAGAGCGATGAGTCATGCTCTACATCGTTGTCATAGCAAACTTGGATAAATTTATATTTGTCCACACACTGACAGTATTGGGAAAACCCCTATTCTATTCTTATTTCTTGCTAATTCCTGTTCCTTTGTCTTCAGTTCTCGACAAGTACAGACGCGCCTATGCAGCACAATAGACTCCCCATAAACAAAGAGCGATGAGTCATGCTCTACATCGTTATCACAGCTAACTTGGCGAAATTTATATTTCCCCACACGCTGACATCATTGATAATTCCATGCTCTTTTGTTATTTCTCGACAGATCGCCTTTAGGTAGGACAATAGTCTCTCCATAAACAAAGAGCCGTACACGCTCACACACTAACATTATTGGGAAAACCCAACTTCTATTGTTATTTCTTGACAGATATACCTACACCTGGCAGCAGACAATTACCTTCAATTAAACCCTAAACAGTCCTACCTGAGAAAAATAGAACATTTGGTAATTATGGGGCGGACTTGAATGCAGCTGTAGGCCTAAGTATTTGCGAATTTACGAGATTTTGTTTTCATCACTCTCAGAGATTTAAATGGCTAGAGTGATTGCTGTATTGTTGAAGTATGGCGGACTCGTCAGTATGCATTATGTGAGTGTTATTGAGGGAGTGATATCAGCTCTTGGATAAAATATCAGAATAAACTGCAATGACATATTCATTCAATCATTACGATCTTTTTGAAAACTTAAAATTCTGTACTGTATATATCCACCATAGTTGTAAAGCGATCATATACATGTATTATCATAACACATAGCTAAAAGCTGTCCAATATTTTATGTGAATTCAAACGTGCATGGATCGGAGAATAGCATCCATTAAATACCTCACTGACCACGATATAATAACCATATAGTATAAAATTTACAGTGTCCTTTGTTAATGGGTCTTCTCACTTAACTTTAGGGGAACTCTTTTATCTAAAGGCCGGGTTTGAAATGTGTCGAAGCTTTGTGAGAGATCATTGATAAATTCCATACACATTAATTCATATTCATTCTCTGCCACCCCGGCGTCGAGCGCGCGATAGCATGCACTCCCCTTTGTGACCTCAAACCGATGAGCCAAACCTTTTGTCCGGTCAGTGGGTCTACACGTGTCTGCTGCCAGGTGTAGCCCTGTCCGACCTGTGAAACACAGACAAGCAGGGCATTAAAATAAAAGTACATATTTGCATTATATTACCTCGGCAATACAGTTATCATTTCCTCAACGGGAATAGCCTACTTTTGTTTAAAAGGAATGACTTGATCTTTAGCAATCTTCAAAACAAATACAATTCCATATTTTCCCACTGTTCTTATTGTAGCAAATTGATTATTTTATCTCCAATCTATAAATTTACTTGTGATGCATTGACTTATTCATCTTCATGGTTAACTGTTTCCAAATTCTCCGGAAGGGAATTTTATAACGTTGCCAAGAGTCTCTTCATAGTAGACTGGTCTGGTAAGAGCCTCGACACATTCTCATTGGCCTTCCATGGGTGCGATGTGGAGAAGTGTATTTCCCTTATAGTCCAGGGTTTTTTTCATCTGACGCTCGTTACCATAAAATAAATATTAACCACATATACGTGGTACAAATGTTATTTTAGGATGTGCCCCAGTTTACCCGCGAGTATTTTAACATAATGCTATAAACACAACTAATAATGCAAGAGTGATGACTCACTGTTCTTTACGGCCGTTCTGATTATGTCCGCTTTTATATGTATGTGTGGGTGTGAATGATTCATTGTGCGAGTGATGGTTTGGGTGTTATGAAAGACGCGTGCTCTGATTGATGGATATTTTTGAGATGTAGAAATACCTAAAATTTGATTGGTGTTTGTTTTTACCAACATGCGTGCAGTACTCTGATTGGTGGACATGTTTGACTGTCACACGCGTGCGATGCTCCTATAGTACACGCGCAGCTTAGTGTACCCTATGGACATAGGGTACAGGATGTACTAAAGGAGCATCGCACGCGTGTGACAGTCAAACATGATGCAATCACAAAATCACTGAATCAATCATTTACACAATCACAAAATCACTGATGCAATCATTTACAGAATCATACAATCACTGATGCAATCAGTAAATCACTGATGCAATCACATAATCACTAACAATCACTACATATACTTGCACATTCACAAACTGATTCATGGGAGTCCATTGTTCTGCTTAGACGTTTCTGTACTTGTCGAGAATTAAAGACAAAGGGAGAGGAGTATTAACAATAGTATGACTCACCACTCTTTGTTTATGAGGAGACTAATATTTTGCATAGGTGCGGGGGCACGTTTGTCAAGAATTAAAGACAAAGGAACAGGGAATAACAATAGAACAGGGGTTTTCCATATAATGCTAACATCTAAAAATAGACCTGAGGTGATGCTCTATAAATAGAACTTACATATGAAACATATGAGATAAAAAGGACTAATACATATGAAGTAACAAAACGGGGATTATTAGATATTAAAGTATATACTCACATTTACTCAGTTACTCAATGACTCATTTACTCACAGTTACCCAGTAATTATTCAGTTACTCAATATATACTCACATTTACTCAGTATATACTCACATTTACTCAGTTACTCATTGACTCCTTTACTCAATGACTCATTTACTCACAGTTACTCAATATCTACTCACAGTTGCTCATTTACTCACAGTTACTCAAAATCTACTCACAGTTACTCAATTACTCACAGTTACTCAGTATATACTCACATTTACTCAGTTACTCAATATCTACTCACAGTTACTCAATATCTACTCACAGTTACTCAATATATACTCACAGTTACTCAATTACTCACAGTTACTCAATATGCATTCACATTTACTCATTTACTCACAGTTACTCAATATCTACTCACATTTACTCAGTTACTCACAGTTACTCAATATCTACTCACATTTATTCAATTACTCACAGTTACTCAGTATATACTCAGTATATACTCACATTTACTCACAGTTACTCAATATCTACTCACAGTTACCCAGTAATTATTCAGTTACTCAGTATATACTCACAGTTACTCAATATGCATTCACATTTACTCATTTACTCAGTTGCTCAATATCTACTCAGTTACTCAACATATACTCACATTTACTCAGTTACTCAATATATGCTCACAGTTACCCACTGTATACTCAGTTACTAAATATCTACTCACAGTTACTCAGTATCTACTCACAGTTACTCAATATCTGCTCACAGTTGCTCATTTACTCACAGTTACTCAATATCTACCCACAGTTACTCAATTACTCACAGTTACTCAGTATATACTCACATTTACTCAGTTACTCAATGACTCATTTACTCAGTTACCCAGTAATTATTCAGTTACGCAATATATACTCACAGTTACTCAGTATATACTCACATTTACTCAGTTCACCGCAAATATTACAAGTCACGAGTAACAACGACTTGGATTTGAATTGAGGTTGGTTGTTGATAAATAATTCCGCTAAACCAACCACCCAGGAGTCACTTAAACAGAGACGCGTGTTCAAGGCAACGCGAAATTTATAGGGTGTACTGTCTGGGAAGTATGACAACGAATCTTTGCCATTTGGACGACTGGGGCTAAAAGATGAATGATGTGCTTTTATAGGGATCAAGGACCAAGCGATGTAAGATTATTCTGGCTTTCTAGAACATTCTGTATGGCGATGTCGATTTTAGGGGTACTGTCCTTGACGAGGGTCCACTGAGTATGTGTTAGGACGAGTCCTTTAATGGAAGCTTTACCGTTGAGGAAATAGCGTAAATCCACCCTCAGCGTCTTGGCATATAAGCAAACAGTACTGATGCAATCATTTACATAATCACAAAATCACTGATGCAATCATTTACACAATCATACAATCACTGATGCAATCACAAAATCACTGATGCAATCATTTACATAATCATACAATCACTGATGCAATCATTTACATAATCATACAATCACAGATGCAATCATTTACACAATCATACAATCACTGATGCAATCACAAAATCACTGATGCAATCACAAAATCACTGAATCATTTACACAATCACAAAATCACTGATGCAATCATTTACATAATCATACAATCATTTACACAATCACAAAATCACTGATGCAATCATTTACAGAATCAAAAAATCACAAAATCACTGATGCAATCATTTACACGATCATACAATCACTGATGCAATCACAAAATCACTGATGCAATCATTTACATAATCATACAATCATTTACACAATCACAAAATCACTGATGCAATCATTTACATAATCACAAAATCACTGATGCAATCATTTACATAATCATACAATCATTTACACAATCACAAAATCACTGATGCAATCATTTACAGAATCATACAATCATTGATGCAATCAGTAAATCACTGATGCAATCACATAATCACTAACAATCGCTACATTGTGACGCTTCTGTACTTGTCGAGAATTAAAGACAAAGGGACAGGAGTATTAACAATAGTAGGACTCATCACTTTTTGTTTAATGAGGAGACTAATGTTCTGCATAGGTGCGGGGGCACGTTTGTCAAGACAAAGGAGCAGGAAATAACAATAGAACAGGCGTTTTCCATATAATGTCAAGATCTAAAAATAAAACTGAGGTGATGCTCTATAAATAGAACTTACATAGGAAACATATGAGATAAAAAGGACTAATACATATGAAGTAGCAAAACGGGGATTATTACTTATTAAGTAACAACAAAAAATATTAAGAAATAAAATGGGGATTATTAGATATTAAGTAACAAAAAATATTATGTAAAAAAACAAGGATTATTACATATAAGATTGTGTCAGGAGCAACTATTTAGCTGTGAAGACAATGAATGGCGTGACTCATAGCTCTTTGTTTATGAGGATACCATTGTTCTACCTAGATACGTTAGTTATTGAAGACGATGAAAACGCATGATTGGACTATCCTCACTCTAAATGAGCTACTATTGAACCGTGCGGGGGGTAGACTATAGTAATACAATGAATAGTAATTAAAGCATATTTTTTAAGTCCAGACAGAATGAGTAGTAGAGAAAGCGGAAACACTGTGACGTTTGTGGAGAGATATTTAGTTATGGGATGGGACCTGTCCGATAAACAATATAAATTCTAGTATATGTAGAGCATGACTCGCCACTCCTTGTTTATTATCTATTGTTCAACATAGACGCGTCTGTACTTGTCGAGAACTAAAGATAAAGGAGCAGGCAATAACAATAGAACAGGGGATTTCCCAATGATGTCATGATCTAAAAATAGAACTGAGGTGGTGACTAAATATCGAGGAGCATTATATAATAAGTAAGAAGACAACGATTATTACTTATTAAGTAACAAAAAATATTAGAGCATGACTCACCACTCCTTGTTCATTATCTATTGTGCTGCCTAGACGCGTCTGTACTTGTCGAGAACTAAAGACAACGGAGCAGGCAATAACAATAGAACAGGGGTTTTCCCAATGATGTCATGATCTAAAAATAGAACGGAGGTGTTGCTCTATAAACAGAACTTACATATGAACACAAGGGGTATTAAATAACAAAACAATGAGCAGAGGTAACAGAGGATACTACATATTATGTACCACCGGGCCGGCACGCAGTGCGCGTTATCCGGACGCGCGCGCGGATTATCCGCGATTGTGTGCGCGGGTCAAAGGTCACATCCAGGTCAAAAGGTCACCCTTCCGACCCTAAGGGTTTTCCCAATGATGTCATGATCTAAAAATAGAACTGAGGTGATACCCCATATAAAAATGGGGATTATTACTTATAAGTAACAAAACATATTATGTAAAAAAAATTAGGGATTATTACATCTTAAGTAACAAAAAAGTAGGGATTGGGATTATTACATATAGCGTTGAGCCAGAACTGTCCAGCGCGGGTCAAAGGTCACATCCAGGTCAAAAGGTCACCCTTCCGACCCTAAGGGTTTTCCCAATGATGTCATGATCTAAAAATAGAACTGAGGTGATACCACATATGAAAACGGGGAGCAATACTTATAAGTAACAAAACATATTATGTAAAAAAACAGGGAGCAATACATATTAAGTAACAAAAAAGTGGGGAGCGGGATTATTACATATAACGTTGTTTTAGAACCGGCTAAACACCCACTACTGCCGTATGACTTCATGTGTTGAGGGATAATTTTCTAGACGATTGTTTAAAATACTACTTAATAGTTTACTAACACAACTCGTTATTGTTATTCTACGATAATTTGATGGATTCTTTTTATCCCCAGTTTTATGTATTGGGGTGACAAATCCCTCATTCCATACAGAGGGGTATATAAAATTAGTGTATACAAGATTGAACAGTTTAATTAGGCAGGGACGCAGTACAGTTTGCCCGTATTTAAGCGTCTCATTGCATATACCATCTAAGCCGCAGGCCTTATTGGACTTCAGTTGTTTAATGGCAGTAAATATTTCCTTACCCGTTATCCTTTTGTCAAGTTCACAGAAAAAGGTTGTTCTTCCAGGTTCCGAAGTTCTTTGTCAACATTATTTACACTTGCACTGGTACAATTTGTATCTTTATTAAAATTTTCAAAGTGTTTAGCCCATTCATCAGCCGAAATATTGTTAGTGTCATCTGTAACTGGAGAATCATTAGCATTTAGTTCTTCTAAAATGTTCCAACATTCCTTGGGATTCTTATCTTCTAGGTAAGCCAGTTTATCAATTAACTCAGTTCTGTATTCTTTACGTTTTGATTTCTTAGCTTTTCTGAGTTCTTTTAGTGATTTATAATAACTAGAACGAATCCAAGGCAGATTAGGGTATAGGCAAAGTAAGTATGATTTTTGATTGCGCCTGCGCTTAAGTGTTTGTAATGTTAGGTCATACCATTTTGGGGGTTGTCGTCTTATTTTGCTAGATTTTTTACGGTTATGGTGCTTGAGTCTGATACATTTTAATGAAATATCATCTGTTGTTTTCAGAATATTGTTAAAATCTATAACTGCATCATTGATCTATAAAGAAGAGTAATTTGAGTTCTGAAAATTACTAATTAGTGTTTGAATTTGATCTGAGCACAGGGTTTCTTGGTATTTCATGGCGGTCACCTCTGACCAAACAAAACGAGAATGTGGTAGTTTGTTCTAAGCATAAAAGATATTCGACAATGATCTGATAATTCACCAATAAATTCATGTACATGAAAGTAGGAAATAACATTTAGTAATAATTCTGATGCTAAAGCGTAATCTACCACGCTACTACCAGCTGGCTGATGACAAGTGAATCGACCGGTAACTAGTATCACCAATTGTACGCCCGTTCAATAATCTCATTCGGGAGGGAAGCAATACATAAATCCAGAACCTGCCGACTACGCTGATTGATCACCCTATCACAATTATACCTCATTAAGGGTGCAACATCTACTGTATAATCATCAAAAAGTGGTACATGATTCACGTCGTCATGGTTTACAAAATCCAAACTAAGACCGGTTCGTGCATTTAAATCACAAGATTACATTACCCAATTTAGATAATCTTACAATGTCAGTATCAATGGCTGTAAATATACTGATATCCGCAGTTCTACAGAAGGGAGAGTTATCAGGTGGAATGTATGCAAAACATATATAAAGATTACTGTCCAAACTAAAGCTCTGCGCATTTAATTCCAACCATATGTAAGTAGTATATAGCAAGCATTTAAAGTCAGGTTTTGCCGGGGGAGATCTCTTTGTGGCGCCAGGTGGCGTTATTGTGGAGGTGATCTTGAGGTCAAATGGACGATACATTAGTCCAGTCGAATGCTCCTCCAGGAGAGCTTCAAAATAAGACCTCATACGACACCATCGGACCACTAGGGGCTCACCTAGACCCCAAAACGTCCACCCAGTATGGACCTATCCACCATAGCCAGTATGGGATTATGGGCCTATATACAGACCTACCCGGTACCTGGACTTTTCGAAAAATTTCACCGCTTAACTTCGAGACCCCTCCCATCGTGTTCTACATGGTGAGACGTGAAAAACAAGACCAAACAACCAATATCGCACTGAACATGTGTGAATTTCCCAGTATGGACCTATCCCCCATAGCCAGTATGGGCCTATATGGGCCAATCCAGACTTCGGTGAACTTTTCAAAAAAAATCACTGCTTCACTTCGGGACCCCTCCCATCGTGTTCTTCATGGTGAGACGTGAAAAACAAGACCAACCAACCCATATCGCAATGAACATGTGTGAATTACAACACATATAAGGGAAGTGGGAAGAGGTGCCGACATACGGACAGAGCCACATGACTTTACAGAATAGTCTTCTGGTTAACCTATTCTAAAGCACATACCAAGAATCTAACTATTCGTGATACGTGTTGTATCTCAGGTACGCTTTTATTGTACCTGTTCATGTTGCAACTTGGATGACATGACCACACGGCCCCTAGCACCGGCATAAGCGGTATTAGATACAAATCTAGAGAGCTATGATGGAAATGCTCTGACAACTCGTTTATTGGTAATTGGTGAGCTGTGTCGCTGTGACAACTCGTACACTGGAGATTGGTGAGCTGTATCGTCGTCAGATGAAAACGACGACATTTAACACAAAAGACTAGCCTGTAAGGCCCGATGTCGACCCAGCATCAACTTCCCACAAATGCCAACATATATCAAAGACCAAAAGGTCTGTACAGGGAGCGGGCCTCGGGGACGAAACGTCCATGCACCAGCAGAATATCGCCGTATACAGGTAATTGCCCAGTATGGACCTATCCCCCATAGCCAGTATGGGCCTATATACAGACCTACCCAGTACCTGAACTTTTCAAATAAAAATTTCACCGCTTAACTTCGAGACCCCTCCCATCGTGTTCTACATGGTGAGACGTGAAAAACAAGACCAAACAACCCATATCGCAATGAACATGTGTGAATTACAACACATATAAGGGAAGTGGGAAGGGGTGCCGACATACTGACAGAGCCACATGACTTTACAGTATAGTCTTCTGGTTAACCTATTCTAAAGCACATACCAAGAATCTAACGATTCGTGATACGTGTTGTATCTCAGGTACGCTTTTATTGTACCTGTTCATGTTGCAACTTGGATGACATGACCACACGGCTCCTAGCACCGGCATAAGCGGTATTAGATACAAATCTAGAGAGCTATGATGGAAATGCTCTGACAACTTGTTTATTGGTAATTGGTGAGCTGTGTCGCTGTGACAACTCGTACACTGGAGATTGGTGAGCTGTATCGTCGTCAGATGAAAACGGCGACATTTAACACAAAAGACTAACCTGTAAGGCCCGATGTCGACCCAGCATCAACTTCCCACAAATGCCAACATATATCAAAGACCAAAAGGTCTCTACAGGGGGCGGGCCTCGGGGACGAAACGTCCACCAGCAGAATCTCGCCGTATACAGGTAATTGCCCAGTATGGACCTATCCCCCATAGCCAGTATGGGCCTATATACAGACCTACCCGGTACCTGAACTTTTCAAAATAAAAATTTCACCGCTTAACTTCGAGACCCCTCCCATCGTGTTCTACATGGTGAGACGTGAAAAACAAGACCAAACAACTCATATCACAATGAAAATGTGTGTATTTCCAAGTATGGACCTATCCCCCATAGCAAGTATGGGCCTATGGGCTTATCCAGACCTCCGTGAACTTTTCAAAAAATTTCACTGCTTAGCTCCGGGATCCTTCCCATCGTGTTTTCGTGGCGAGACGTGAAAAACAAAACCAAACAACCCATAGTAAAATCCACAAAAAATGACCATCATACAGGCATTTTCCCGTATAGATGCAAATGTGCGAATCAGGCCCCTATTGTAGAGGTAAAGTCCGTGTTCCGCTTTTTATATTTTTTTTCTGTGAAGACATGCACCCACCCATAACTTGATAGGCAGGCCCCGATAAGTCCGGGGACCGATATTAGCCCTTTTGGACAGGGTTGATAGGGGGTTTTCTCCTATTGTAGGGATAAAGTCCGTGTTTCGCTTTTTATTTTTTCGGGAAAAAAATGTACGTACGCCCACCCATGCCCCTGGATGACCCTGGAGGAGCGGGGACACCTCACTCGACCCAATCGGTCCACTAGCGGCCTGGAGAATTTCCCCCGGCTCTCCGCATATTTGGGACTACTTTCTGTCCACGTAGGCAGACCGCATCACCGCGGAGGAATACATGCCAAATAGAGACTGGAAGTGCCGGAACTATAGTGCACTTGACCTCCACGTGACCTCCACAAACCTCCACGTAACCTCCACAGGAAGAGTTACCTCCCTGGAAAAGGTGAGGTTTTATGCGGTGACCCTACTACTTATGACCTATCTCTGTACACGTTCAGTAGTCTACAAAGTTGTTGACCCTCATGTACAGCATGCTGAGCCTGGGCAGACAATAGAAGCTCATGAACTAAATCTCACTGTAAACACAAGGGCGTAGACAGTTTTCAAGTGAGAGGGTGGGGGGGGGGGGGCTTGAGAGGGGGAGAGGGCTTGAGAGGGGGAGAATTTTTTTTCAGCAATTTGATGGTAAATTGGCGCTTCCTGGGAGCATTTGAACGGTATACATTTGTAACAATTGAACTTTTAATTCAAAAATGTCAGTGGTAATCACTACAATGATATACAAGCTGAAATGATCATTCAATCCCGGGTTTGCACTATAATTCAAGTTAATCCTCAGAAAGTGTTATCTTGCCCCGATAACAGCGGGCTGCTACATTGACGCGTGGCTGAGAGCATGCGTTCTGGTTCGTTAATCGGGTCGCTTTGCTATCTCTTTAAAAATATATTTAGAAAGACCTAGCCATATAAATCATATTTACACCAGATATCAAACAGTGGGGTCTAGGTTAGATTTTGTACCTTTATTTCTATGTTTTCTTTGTGAAAAGCAGTTGAGAGTTTGTATATCTCTTGTTTGTGAATAAAGAAATACCGGTACTGAACTGCCATTTCCAATAGAGTGTTGTGCGCAGGTATGACTTCACTTCCGGTCTGGATGAATGGGGCGTGACCTTGGGGGCATGTATTCCTCCGTGGTGATGCGGTCTGGCGGTGATGCGGTCTGCCTCCGCGGTAAGAAAGTAGTCCCAAATACGTGGGTTTTCGTGAGAATGTTCGGCAATCTGTAGGGACCGATTGGGTCGAGTGAGGTATCAATATGAAGCATACGTGAGAGAGTATCCAACGGGACTAGTGTATCGTTCGTTGTCAACATTCTGCGCATGCGCAGACAGGGAATTATGGGAAAAGGCTACGGAAATAGACGTTTTGGGGTCTAGGTGGGCCACTAGTGAGCCGATTGGAGCGAGTGAGGTATCAATGTGAAGCATTCGTGAGGGAGCATCCCCCTGGACTAGTGTGTCGTTCGTTGTCAACATTATGCGCATGCGCAGACAGGGAATTGTGGGAAGAGGGTACGGAAATAGACGTTTTGGGGTCAAGGTGAGCCCCTAATGATCCGATGGTGTGGTATGAGATATTATTTTGAAGCTCTCATGAGGGAGCATCCGCCTGGACTAGTGTGTCGTTCGTTTTCAACATTCTGCGCATGCGCAGACAGGGAATTGTGGGAAAAGGGTATGGAAATAAACGTTTTGGGGTCGAAGTGGGCCACTAATGGTCCGATG
This sequence comes from Hanleya hanleyi, assembly GCA_036873755.1. NCBI lineage: Eukaryota > Metazoa > Mollusca > Polyplacophora > Lepidopleurida > Hanleyidae > Hanleya > Hanleya hanleyi. The sequence goes on from JAVTVY010020675.1 coordinate 58,109, forward strand.
GAGTCGAGTGAGGTATCAATGTGAAGCATATGTGAGGGAGCATCAGCCTGGCCTTGTGTGTTGTTCGTTTTCAACATTCTGCTGCGCAGGTCACGTGGTTTGGTTGGTCTGCGCAAGTGTGTGACGTCACTTCCGGTTTTTCATAATGACCTCCGAACACAGAAGAGTTCTAATTTTTCCTTAGACCTTAGACGTATGGAATGCCAAGCTCTACCAGGCATCCATTACGTTCTGCTTTGCGCCTCTCCATGTAGCGCTGTAAGGGTCTCACGGACTGTGCCGGAGTTGACCCGAGGTCATCTGTTGCCACAGTGAACGAACATGGCGACCGTCTAACTGGGCGAATTGATATCAGTCGCTTCTCACCGATATATATTTCCGCAACATATAGTTTTACGGTAATCTGTCAAAAAGCTGCCTTCAAACTGTGTGAAACTGGCGTTTTGGCATACACTGAATAACTGTTTAGTGTATTTCGAGATAAATATACATTTTGTGATCAGTAAAACAGTCAGATAGAACAGTTCTTGGTTTTACAAGAATCCTGTAAAAAATGGCGAGACCCCTACAGGGGTAAATGCAGCGTAGCGCAAAGCACCCTGGGAGAGGATGATGGAATGCATGTACTAGAACATCCGGGACCTCTTCAACATCCGGGACCTTTTCAACATCCGGGACCTCTTCAACATCCGGATTTTCCCCGGCCCGGCCCGGCCCGGCCGCAGCGCTCGCGGGTTATCCGGCCGCACGCCTGCGCGGGTTATCCGGAAGTGCGCGGGTGAATTTCGAGTCAAAGATCAAAGGTCACATCCAGGTCAAAAATTCCCAGAACCGTATTGGCACGAAAAAATACATGAAACCATGGAACTTATAGTAATAAACATAATCTATAGATGTTGGACGAGTCTCCACTCGCCATCTTCGTGGTCTTTACCCGCACCTCGAACCTCACTTCAGTCCAACTGTTGCTCTTGTAACTCCTCGTCAAAAATTTTGTGCTGGAATGCACGCTTTCAACCTAGACCAAACATGTAGTTGGTCTGTGGGCTGATTTCATTGGCTCTCTATTTTACTGCAGTGCTCTTGTATTGTTTTCTGGACATTGATTGGTTACATTTGGCCCCATCCTAGGCCACTGATTGGCTACTTTCTCAACGGTGTTCAAGGCCAGTTTGACCGAATCCTCACATGTCTGGTATAGCCTTCATGCATTATGCTCATATAGAAAACACACAAGACAGGGTTGTTTTTGGTGAGGTCTCATTTTGTTTTTATTCAACAATAAATAACAACAACAACGTGAGAACAACCACGTGAAAACTGATGCCCAGAACAGGGGACTTGTACATTGAAATCGATAGAACTTAAGCCCAGAACAGGGGCTTGTACATTTAAATCGATAGAACTTAAGCCCAGAACAGGGGGCTTTTCGTGAAAGAACTTAAGCTCAGAACGGGGCTTGTACATTGAAATGATCGGCGGCCCAGTCACATACGAGTACATCTCGGTCCTCGGCCTTGGGGTACTGGTCAAACATCTGTACGATGGTAGATAAGGTTCTTCCCCGGCATCGATGGTACAGGTAAAACAAGCAATATTGTCCGCACACGCTACTGGTCAGGCTTTGCAACGTTTGACTGCTCCAACGACACGTCTCTGTGCCTTGAGCCATAAATCGGGATGGAGGGGTGGCAGGCCGTACGGGTCAAAGTATTCGCCCTGCTGTTCTGTCAAGTACACGCCCACCCAATGTTCACCGGGCCGATCCATCGGGTCCGTGTTGAGAACGTAAGCAGCAGGATACATACGGTCTAATGGGAACACATCTCGGGCGAACACCCCTTGAAAGACCATACGTGTCCCTAGGTCATTCTCCAGCACGGTGGTTATCTGGTCTGTATCCATGTTAGGTGGCAAAGTCACACAGGACGTTGCGCGCCTTGTCCACTTGAATGATGTTGTCAAACTCGGCGTAGCAGATCACATTGACGGTGCTTCGGAGAGCTCGTGCAAAGTGGATTTCCAACCGTAAATTGCCTTGCTTGGCCAGGGCCAGCTGATGGTCGTTCTCTAAGGTAGGGGTCAGATCGAAACAGAACAACGTGTATCCGTTCGCGTAGTCCTCCCGACTGATCATATTCCCTTCGCCCTGGTTGATTTGACCGGTGGCTGTAAACAGGCTCTGATAGGCTCGAATGAAATTCGCGCGCCCAAAGTTCGGTGTTAAGGCCGTGACGGGGACCTGTTGTCCATCCACATGCAGGGCCACAAAATTGATACCGAAATGTTTAAAGTCAAACGGGTTCTCTGGGTAGACTCCGCTGAAACTGGTATTTTCCACACAGGCCAGGATCAGTCGCTTGGGTAGTTTTCCCAGGAACAGGTTTTCTTTGTTGGATTAAGGACATGTTTTAAGAAAAGATATCCTGGGTCTTCGATGTGCGTCGTCGCTGGGTCGGTCGTCGACTGGTGCGTGGTCTCGGTGGTGCAGGTCTTTTATTCCCTACGGTGCGTTGTGCTTTGGCGACCAAGACGCCTCCTGCTTCTTTGGCCCGCCGTTTCAGGGCTTCTTTGGGTGCCGTACCACCCAAGACATCACCGGCGACTTGCAGTCCACTGCTTACCGCTTGTTTGCCGATTGCTTTCATCTCACGCGTCACCAAGGGCAGGAACGTTTTAACGATGCTCCCGAGTATGTTCCCCAGCCCATGTCCTCGTTGCATGCGTGCACCACTAAAGACCGGAAGGCCACCTCCGGCCTATTGGGCATAATAGTCCATATTCCTGCGTGCATCGCACTCGTAAGGCACCTTCATTATACAAAGTGGGGAGAACGTGCTTGTCGAAAATGAAGTGTCAGCACCACTTTCCCTCGTTCGAATGCCACCGGTCGTCCCGTATCATCTCTTATATCCACCGTGATAGTGTTGATGTCGGTTTGTCGTACGGGTAGGTAGAGAATGTGGGTGAAACTGTGAGTGATTTGATCTCCATACTTCTTTTTAATGGGGACCACCCGTAACAGAGGTGTGTTTATATCGCCCACGATGAGGTTGTCGACCACGTCCGAGTAGACGTAGAGTCCGTACATACCCGACTTCATATCCATCGGGATCTGGCCATGGTCCTCGGATGGACCCGTGTAGGTCGGGTGAGCGAGACCCAGCATTTGCTGTAGGATAGGACTCAGTACGACACTCACGTTGGCGGTGAGGATGATCTGTGCCTTGTCGTTGTGTGCGTTGTAATCGAAGTCCACGTGATTCTTGAAGGGAAAGGTTTTGGTGGGTTTTGAAGTATTCGTGACCTCCCGTAGAACCTTATAATGCAACAATCTTGTCAACCCCTGTATGAACTCCTTGGGAGTATCGTATTGACCTTCGGGGAGGGTGAGTCGCGTGTCTTTTCCTTCGTAGTTCACCTCGTACCACACTTCATTGGCTCGCACATTGTACCACGAGTAAGGGTATTGGATATCCATTGGAGGCCACATTCCCATCGTCCAGGTAAATACAACGGTTGCGGTAACTGGGTCACGTACTTGGCCAAGGTGTTGTCAGGAAACACATCAAGCGAACTGTTACTGGGCAGGGCGAGGTAAAACATGGCGACTGAGCTGTCCTGCTGCTGCTGTTGGTTTTAATAGGTGTTCCAGGCCTTGGGCGGTTGTGTCCGGCGTCGTGTTCGTCTCGGTGACTTGCTACGGGTAACGGCTCTGGAGATGTGGGGTGTCTTGATCAAGGGTGTTTTTTTAAAGGAGTGAAATGAAGGTGCCCGTCGTTGTGGTGTTTTGGGCGGTGATGGCGGCTGTTGGAGCGGTGCTGAGGTCGGCTGTGTGTCGCGTGGTCGCGGTGGTGGTGCTGGGGTAGAGAGGGTTTTGTATTGGTCCATGAACGTCATGTACCGTCGAAGCGTCTCATTGTACCGTTGTACTTTCTCACTGTCGCTTAACCCCGGTCTTTGTAAGATCTGTTGCATCTCTTTATCGAGGGTGTTTATGGTCCTCACCGTAGGTCGAACAGGGTAGGGCGATTGGAGGTTTTGAAGGAACCGTGGTTCGACGAGGACCATTTTTTTCGTGTGGTTCATTGTCGGCCGAAAAGTCCACCCAATACTGGACCCAACACGGCAGCGGCCAACGGTGCTAAGATGGCCCCGAAAAAGGCGCCTTTCTGTAACACCTTTTTCTTTTGTGTTTGCGAGACCCGCTTCTGGACTAGGGTTCGGAGACCTGTCTTATGCTTGTCCAACTTGGTCTTCTGAGCTAGAGTCAGTGGTACGTTGCCCTTTAACAGGCTGTACCCAATCTCGCACAGACAGCGTACACGGCCAGGGTCCGCACCGCGTACAATGGTTCGGACCAACTCGTGTGGGGGCGTCTTCAATACACGGAGCGTCGGAGCGTGCTTCCGTACTCGCGCAGACATCATGTACAACTAATGCTAGAACCCACAACTCTGCTCTTTTTATGTACCTCAGAGAACAGAGACAAAGTCAACCATGATGTGGTATTAATTCTTTTTATTATCTCCATCATCAAACACACACACCCCAGCTGGGGGAGCCACTGTGGATGTGTTTACATTATTTCTGCATGTACACGTGGTGGGTCTCTCCGGAAAAAATTCCGGTCCGTAGTCGAAGGTGATCGGGGGTGCCTTGCTTGAGGTCGAAGAACATATACCCGTGCTGAGGGGTTGTCGCATCTTTGAAGGCTTCCAACGCAAACGGTGTGCGGCCGGGATACATCTGTCTCGCCAGGTGCAGCAGTTGAGTGGTATCTCTCGGGATTTTGAAGACCACCAGGTAGTGGGCATTTAAGATGATGTTCCGATGGTCTTTGTTTTTACTGAACAGATTCTGCACAATGTAGATGATGCTGAGCCGTCGATGATGGCTACCTTTGGTAAAGAGTTGGGTGACCCGCGCATCCGTCTCCGCCTTTCTGTAACACCTTTTTCTTTTGTGTTTGCGAGACCCGCTTCTGGACTAGGGTTCGGAGACCTGTCTTATGCTTGTCCGACTTGGTCTTCTGAGCTAGAGTCAGTGGTACGTTGCCCTTTAACAGGTTGTACCCAATCTCGCACAGACAGCGTACACGGCCAGGGTCCGCACCGCGTACAATGGTTCGGACCAACTCGTGTGGGGGCGTCTTCAATACACGGAGCGTCGGAGCGTGCTTCCGTACTCGCGCAGACATCATGTACAACTAATGCTAGAACCCACAACTCTGCTCTTTTTATGTACCTCAGAGAACAGAGACAAAGTCAACCATGATGTGGTATTAATTCTTTTTATTATCTCCATCATCAAACACACACACCCCAGCTGGGGGAGCCACTGTGGATGTGTTTACATTATTTCTGCATGTACACGTGGTGGGTCTCTCCGGAAAAAATTCCGGTCCGTAGTCGAAGGTGATCGGGGGTGCCTTGCTTGAGGTCGAAGAACATATACCCGTTCTGAGGGGTTGTCGCATCTTTGAAGGCTTCCAACGCAAACGGTGTGCGGCCGGGATACATCTGTCTCGCCAGGTGCAGCAGTTGAGTGGTATCTCTCGGGATTTTGAAGACCACCAGGTAGTGGGCATTTAAGATGATGTTCCGATGGTCTTTGTTTTTACTGAACAGATTCTGCACAATGTAGATGATGCTGAGCCGTCGATGATGGCTACCTTTGGTAAAGAGTTGGGTGACCCGCGCATCCGTCTCCGCCATGAGATTATCCAGAACCACCAAGGTGTCCTGTTCCAAATCGGCCAGGTTGGGTAGGCCTTCCACGAACGTGATGTGGGGCATTGCTGCACACGCTGCCTGCCATTCTCCGTAACACCACACGACTCGGGCAATGGGTGGGGTGATCATGCTGTCGGCGTGTTGAAGGAGCTTCCTGGCGAAGTGCGTTTTGCCGGAGCCCGTCGGTCCTGCGATGACGCAAGTGAAGGGATGCTGCCACCGAGTGTCCATGGCTGGAGGTTTATCCGCTGTCGTGGTAACCCGCTCTTGTAAATTTGGTACGAGTGAACGGAGGTGGTGGTGGGTACAACAACAACGTCGGTCGTCGTTGTAGTTGGGCGTTCACTGTGAGTGATGAAATCCGGTGGGTTTTGAGACGTAGAGGATGTACTTGGTGAGGGTGTTGACTGTATACTCGGTGTGGAGCTCGATGTGGCTTGTACACGTGGTGTGGTGGTGGTGATGACTGGGCTCGTTTCGGTCACGGGATTGACTGGTGTAGAGAAGGTCTGTAGACTGGTTTGACTGCCACTCAGCTGGAGTTCTAAGTTGGTTAAGTAGAGTGCTGAGGTAGGCTACGTCGTAAAACACACCTCCGTACAACACACTCAGCAGGGTTAGCAATATCACCACAAAGCCCACTTGCGCTTTGCGCGTTTTGGGAGACGCTGTGTTCAGAGGCAGCTGCTGTTTGTCCATAGCACCGTGGTCGAACGTGGAATGAAGGGTGACGGCGGTGGTGTCTGGTTTAATAGTCGTTTCACCTGGTTGGTCGCGACCCAGGAATTGAAGGAACTGGGCCAGCCTTGCCATTTGACGAAATGAAACAGTTTGCCACATCGACGTTCCGTTTTCAAAATCTGCTCCACCGTGTAGTAGTCTTGCTTTGTTTTTACGACAGACTGTAATTTCATCTCGTAAATCGTCCCTAGCAACGGTTCCCCTTGAAGATCTTCCAGTTCATAGACTCGTTGTTGTCGAGGTAGGCGCCGTTTAATCACAATCAGGAAGTGCTCATCGCTCCAGTTGGGCAAGTAACTTCTCTCAAATTGACCTTTGACTTTACTGATCCGTACAGGGTCCCCGACCTTGAACACCTCCTTCGGCGTTCGCTGCGATTGCCTGGGGTACAAGAGACGCCGGACTTGGGCTTCGTTGCGTTGGGTCACGGTAATGGGGACTCTCTCTATACTCCGGTGATAGGCTCGATTGTAACCACTCACAAGTTTCTGGAGAACATCGATGTAGCGCCTTGTATTCTTATAGGTGAAATATTTATACATGCGACCTTTGAATGTCCTGTTGAACCTTTCCACCACGGATGTCTTGGTCTCGTTGTACGTATGGAAGAAAAACACCTTCTGGGCTTTCAGAAGCTGTTGGAACGGTCTGTTGAGGAATTCGGTGCCTTCGTCGGTTTGCAAATACAAGGGTTTGCGCCCGGTCTTGAAGATGTCCTTGAACGCCGCTATGAGATTCGACCCCGTTTTCGCCCGGATGGGTACCACCCACGCATACTTCGACAGGATATCGATGCACGTCAATATATACCGATTTCCATCGTTGTGTTTGGCAAAGGCGTTCATATCGACCAAATCCGCTTGCCATTGGGCATCTAGTCCTGCTACCATGACCCGGTTCCGTAGAAAATGGCGACGGGCAGCTCGATGTAAGGTATAGGTGTCTTGTTTTCTTAACCTATCTCGCTCGATAGAGAGCCGTCAATGCACTATAGGCCGCCGGACTGTCGGGACTGTAGTATAAGTTATCCAACACCTTCTTCCAGCTGTTCAGGGTGACAAATGATGATGGACCCTGGTTCTATCGTTTATTTATAACGGGTATATCTTGGGCCGGAGTTTCTTTCTGATTTTCTTCTTTGGGTTCTGCCAGCACAGTGTCCATGGTAAACGACCAGTCCAACTCGTCTGATGACCGCTCTTCCTCGGTAAGCACTTGATCCACATCTGCCACGGCATCTTCCAATGCAGACCATAGAACAGGGTGAAGGGTAAAATGCACTGTACCCCCATCTAGCCGAGCCAATTGAGCAAAGAAGGGGCTGCGTCGGATGTACACATCGTGACACAAGTGAATGAGGTCGTCGTCCAGTTCACCAGACAACACCGGTTTGAATTTGGTCCAGCCCTCCCGGGACAGACAAGTGTTAGCCGGGCATCACAGATGTCTCCCATCTCCTCCATGATATCGACCTTATCCGCATAAACGGGCAGGAAAACCTCGGAGGTCAAGCTGAGAAACGCCCGTATTATATGCTCCGTCATGGTCAGTACGTGAATGGTACCAGATTTGACTGTCTCTCGTATTTATAGGGAGAAAAATGTTATGACGTGAGATCAAAGGATCGGGTGGTCATGTCACTGGGATGACAGTCTAGCCGGATAATCAGTGGCATCGTCGTCTGCCTCCGCTTCATTGCTAGGTTTGGTAATTTGTTCATTGGGTTCTGCCGCCGCTTCTCTCAGGGCACGAACCCACTCCAACTGAACAGCTGACCGCTCGTCCGGTGTAAACAGCTGGTCCACGAAAGGCACCACTTTCTCGAAGGCTGTCCACAGATGGGGGTCTAGGGTGAAGCCTCGCGTAGGGTCTTGGTAACGGCCGAGGCGTGGGAAGAAGGGTCCACGATGTACGTAGATGGCATTGTCTATGTGGACGAGGTTTCCGTCGAGCTCACCACTCAACACCCGTTTAAATTTGGTCCAGCCGTCACGGTGTAGCGTAACTGTATTCGATACGGTCTCAGCGCGCGACCAGCAAACATCTCCACGGTCTTCCACGAGGGTGACTTTATCTTCATAGACGTGTAACCCCACCCGGGGTGTAAGGGGAATGATGGCTCGTAGGACTGGTGACATGGTTGACCCAATGACGAACGGTGAATGACACACACTCTGACTGTCTTTCGTATTAATGGTCAGGTCCCTCGGCGAGATGGTTGACCCAATGACGATCGGTGAATGACGCACACTGTGACTGGCCCTCGTATATATCGGTTGCACATACCCGTATCTGTGGAGGCTCTGAAGAGCCGTTTTTTTCTGTCGCTGTCATTGCCACATCGTCAGGGTCAATACGGCAAAGACCATTACTAGGCCAACGAGCCATCGCTGGTTCCGGCGTGAGCGCTCGTGGTCCATAGTCCGGGCATCAAGGATGGCTGTCATAGTACGATAGTGGTGAGTGATAGCACACCTCTCCATCGTGTGCACTCTGTCGAGGACCGCTTCTGTGAACTCGTTCAGGATCTGGCGTCGCCCCTCGTTGTCGTCGCCATCTCCAAACATGGACCGAAACACTGCTCGATAACCCGTGAGTGAATTAACCACGGTCGCATGATGTAAAATGTGAGTCGCATAGGGATGGGTGTCCGTCATGGCTCTGCAACCATAGGAATGGGGGTGTGGGATCCAGAGGGACGTGTTTTACAGACCATGTCACACATGCGCGCCTATACGTAGCTCTACGGGTGTAGTCCGTGATACATACTATTCTGGTTGGTTAGTCCAAAAAAGAGAGCAACAACAACAAGGATTACAGTGGGGTTTCCCCCCAAGACTTTCGCTGATGTCCGTGTCTTTCATCCGGGCACTTGACGTCCGCGCCTGCATCCGGGTATGTATGAGGTTGTTGAGGAGGCGACTGCATGTAGTGAGCTGTATGTGGGGTTTTTTCGCTGACGTCCGTGTCTTTCGTCCGGGCACTTGACGTCCGCGCCTACATCCGGGTATTTCTATGTAGGTGTATAAAAGTGGGAATTTGTAGGGCATTGCTGCATTCATTGGCCTGCTTGACCTGACCAGCCTGAGCCTACCTGGCCGTCTGAGTCTATCTGACGAGAGAAGCTACTTGCCTGAGCCTCACCAGTGCAACCTCACCAGCCTGATGTTCACTTGCACAACTTACCAGAAGCAGTTTACTCGCCTAGAAGATTTGCGACGGCACGAGGCCTCCATCCACAACGGCGCACGGTATACTTGTATAACCTGCGCACGGTCATTTAATCGGGAGGATCATTTACTGCGCCACGAACGCTCATTCCACGAGGGGACGACGGAACAATGTAATAAATGTGGTCAACTCTTCAAACGACCCAGTCAGCTAAGACGGCATCAGCGTTTGATTCATACCCCGTCTCTACGGTTTGGGCGACAACTTCCCACTGAAGAGGCACCCAGGAGGGTCAGACCCAGTGAAGATGAGCTCGTAGAGACGAATTCCACTGGTGATGCGATCACAGAGAGCCCGCCTATACCCACAGTTCAGAAGAGCCTAGATATCCAGCCAGTCCCTAGCATTACTGTTGCCAGTACGCCTGACGACATCGAACATTTTCTGGAAGATGCAGTGGATGTTCCTAACGATCTGTTACAGGACGCCCATCCAGTGAGTGGCATCTATCGGCGCCAATGGCCCATGATACGGCACTGTTTTCACCGTGATCGCCCTATTCCAGATATCTACAATTTCCCACTGACCGACCTCACCCGTCTACGAAGCTACGTGGAAGCCATTTTCAATGACCAAGCTACGGTCTTCAAATTGAATGTCGCTTTCGGGTACATCTTACGTCACAAAGAGACGGACCAGTTACGGTATTATTATGCCAGTAATAACAGCCATGTGTTTGGCCAGCCGTTCACCATCATTAACCGGGCGTCGCTAGAGACGATGCTGGAGAAACTGGACACCGTGGATCCCTTGAGATGGGCACATCGTCAACGCCCCAACACACAATGGGTCGTAGAGAGGGTCACCAATGTTATGTTCTTCGTTACCAAGCTGACCGACCACCCCCATCGGCTGAATGCGTCACCCTTGCACTGATGCTGATCGTTGGCTTGAGCTCAGTAAACACTTGTACCTAACGTGACGGTGCGTTAAATAATAAAACATGGTGTTTGATATTTCAATTTGTTTTGCTGTGAACACACTAAGCATACCCAGGGCGGCTCCCCCAGCCTGGGTATGATGTAACATTGGGGATAATAAACTGTATAAACATTGCTGAATTTGTTGTTATTCACGACAACCGCTATCCGCTATACTTGGATGAAATATATACCCAGGTCTGATATAGTGCCCTTGCACACTTCCGAAACTTCCCTTTAACCCGCGCGCGCGCACTTCCGGATACCCCGCGCAGGCGTGCGGCCGGGCCGGGCTGGGGAAAACCCGGACGATGAAGAGGTCCCGGATGTTGAAAAGGTCCCGGATGTTCTAGTACATGCATTCCATACGTCTAAGGTCGAAGGAAAAATTAGAACTCTTCTGTGTTCGGAGGTCATTCTGAAAACCGGAAGTGACGTCACACACTTGCGCAGACCAACCAAACCACGTGATCTGCGCAGCAGAATGTTGAAAACGAACGACACACTAGTCCAGGCGGATGCTCCCTCACGTATGCTTCACATTGATACCTCACTCGAGCCATCGGACCATTAGTGGCCCACTTCGACCCCAAAACGTCTATTTCCGTACCCTTTTCCCACAATTCCCTGTCTGCGCATGCGCAGAATGTTGACAACGAACGATACACTAGCCCAGGTGGATGCTCCCTCACGTATGCTTCACATTAGTACATCACTCGACCCAATCGGCCCACTAGTGGCCCACCTAGACCCCAAAACGTCTATTTCCATACCCTTTCTCTACTGCGCATGCGCAGAATGACGTCGGTTCCACGCCACACCCATCCCGTTGGATACTCCCTCACGTATGCTTCATATTGATACCTCACTTGACCCAATCGGTCCACTAGCGGTCCCTACAGATTGCCGAACATTCTCACGAAAACCCACGTATTTTGGACTACTTTCGGACCGCGGAGGCAGACCGCATCGCTGTTAGACCGCATCACCACGGAGGAATACATGCCCCCAAGGTCACGCCCCATTCATCCAGACCGGAAGTGACGTCATACCTGCGTACAACACTCCTGCGCACTCCGCCCCATGACCGCCCCATTTTTTTCTGTGCATGCGCAGTGACGAGAAATACGCTTTCTATACTACTTCCAATGAAAAACAAAACAAGTTTGCAGTGAAAACTTGACGTTTCTGCTCAACCGACGTGTTGATTATTTCGTCCAAATCTCTAAGACTGTGGCACGAGATTTGAGCCGGAAATCGACAATTTGTGTTTTTGTTGATCGATCGATTGTAATCTTATATGTCTGCTTTCCTTTTCTTTCTTTCTTTCCTAGTCCGGTTATTTGTTGATAGCTCGCTAGATACTGGTTCGATTCTGACAATCTAAACTTTCCGGAGTAGCTGAAGAGATTCTCTTTTCAAAAATATATAGTTTGATGACAAAAGTTTTTTAATTTTTGAGATAGTGGGCAACTGAAATTTTCGTGTCGACTTCGCTGAAAATTTTTCTGGACCGACCGACATGCGGTTTTTCTTGTCCGGAAAATTATTCCGTGGACTGACTGAAATACTTTTAGGTTTCCGGAACGCTCTACTTTCTTACGAATAAAATGATATAAAATATATGCATGTACCTTCTACCGTTTTCCTTAAAAGGGTTCGCTGAAAAAAAACGATTGAAAATCACAACATTCTCAGCTGAATCTGCCGTAAAACGGATTAGTGAACCGAGTTAAAAACTCGGATTTGGAGACGGACTTCAAAAGATTCCGAAAATCCGGAATAAGGATCGCGGGTAAGTTTATTGAAAGATTGGTTATGTCCGTAGGTCATAAGTGTCGAATTAAATTTAAAAAGCATAGTTTGCACAAAAAATATCCTACTAGTTTTCAAATAAATGAATGTTTGTCATGTAATAACTTAATGTAAATGGAAATAGTATTTTTCTATGGTGTAAATATATTTTTTAATTGATCATTAATTTTAAATACGTATATTTTGATGCATGTACCTTCTTGTACCTGAAAAATGACCAGGAATATACATATTTTGTTCTCAGTAATTATTATAATTTATATGAACTAAAATGAATTTTATCATTGTGAGTTTTGTTCACTTACTGATTTGTTGACATCTCACAGCCCAGACTGGTGAACAGTTAAGTTTTAATCCCATGCAATTAATCCCCAACCGCTAATCCGTTACAACACTTGCCGAGAGTGTCGATCGTTAAAAGATTATGTGAGCAGAATAGGTAATCTATTTATTTATTTATTTATTTATTTATTCACCTGTCGCCCTGCACCCCGATACACACTCCAAGCAATTGTTACAGGCACAGATTTCTGGAAGAACCCACCCTGTTCCCAAGGGCGTCGTTAGTGAAGCCGATCCGAAAAATCCTAAAGACGCCCATGGTTCTCCCAGTTTTTTCTGGACGGCTTTGTGCGTACAAAGGGGTACCAAGACAAAGGAATCATACACGCGATTACAGAGAACTCATAATTACCAGTATAATTTAACCAAAAACCAAAAAGAGACTAACGAACTTGTACATATAGCGATTCTTATTTACTTCTATTGAGATTCAACTTCCTGCAGCTCATGGGAAGAGTGGCGAAAAAATTACTGTTACAGTTCCAAGTGTTCAGCAACAAGATAATGGGTCGGATTGTGGATTGTTTGCTATAGCTAACTTAGTTGAGTTCTGTTTTTACGGTTACCTTGGTAAGACTACTTTGACTTTCAATCCACATATTCTAAGAAAACATTTACTTCAGTGTTTAGAAGATGGGAAAATGACACCCTTCCCACGGACTAATGAGAGTGGAAAGATAGTTAGAATTAGGTCGGTGAACACAGTTATTAGTCGTTTTTGTTCGTGTGGTAAGCCTGATTGTTTTGAAGACATGGTAGGTTGTGACGGGAAAGATGGTAGGAAACGGTGTACTGTTTGGAAACATTTGTCTTGTGCTCAGCCAAATGACAATTCTACTGATTGGTTCCGTGACAGACATATTCAGTAGACAAAGAAATTATTTCTTTTATGTTACTATTTTGTTGTTCTTTAGGATTTCCGGAACAAAGGGCCAATTAGTGTGTGAACAGTGTTCCAAAATCATTTTTGCTTGTCAAAATTGTTTTTACTTCATTTTATAAATTAAATTAATATTAAATTTATATTAATAACAAAACCAAGAACAAAAATTACTGAGAACAAAATATGTATATTCCTGGTCATTCTGCATTTCGATTATAAAAATATATATAAAATTAATGATCAATTCAAAATTAAATACTATTTCCATTTACATTAAGTTATTACATGACAAACATTCATTTATTTGAAAACTAGGATATTTTTTGTGCAAACTATGCTTTTTAAATTTAATTCGACACTTATGACCTACGGACATAACCAATCTTTCAATAAACTTACCCGCGATCCTTATTCCGGATTTTCGGAATCTTTTGAAGTCCGTCTCCAAATCCGAGTTTTTAACTCGGTTCACTAATCCGTTTTACGGCAGATTCAGCTGAGAATGTTGTGATTTTCAATCGGGTTTTTTCAGCGAACCCTTTTAAGGAAAACGGTAGAAGGTACATGCATATATTTTATATCATTTTATTCGTAAGAAAGTAGAGCGTTCCGGAAACCTAAAAGTATTTCAGTCAGTCCACGGAATAATTTTCCGGACAAGAAAAACCGCATGTCGGTCGGTCCAGACAAAATTTCAGCGAAGTCGACACGAAAATTTCAGTTGCCCACTATCTCAAAAATTAAAAAACTTTTGTCATCAAACTATATATTTTTGAAAAGAGAATCTCTTCAGCTACTCCGGAAAGTTTAGATTGTCAGAATCGAACCAGTATTAAGCGAGCTATCAACAAATAACCGACCGAGTTTCCGTTTTCATCAGTCGAATTCCGTTTCATCAGTCGATTATCTGATCCCCCTTTGTTGTTGTTGTTGTTGTTGCTGTTGTTGCTCTGTTGTTTGTTTGCGGACTGGCAACATTTTGTCTACGCCCACTGTATCTGGATCACAGACAGTCAATTATCTTGACAAACATGACAAGATAATATACATGAAATCAGGGTAATGTTAGTACGATATTAAATATTATTTATTTCGGTATCGTACGGTTTTGTTCAACCACGTCTTTGGGAACGAGAGAAAACCAAATAAAATGGGATTGTGCAAACCGTCCATTGTGGGAGTTGGGGTCATTTCTTTATTGAGGGTGTCCCCAGTATTTGAACAGATGGAGATTGTGTGACGCTACAGCGGCTAATCCACATTCGTAAATCGAGTGGTATTCTCTTTCTGCTTCAAGTTCTACTTTCAGATGTATTTCGTCACGTGATCTACCGTTGCCGAGGTCAATAAATGGCGGCGATAGTGAAGTTTGATGGGGAAACATCCAAAATATTCTACCTAATATTTTCCCTGCTGCTCCCAACGATTGATCACTAGATTAGACAGGATGGAAGAGAAAGGAAATGGTAACAACTAACAACCATGGGAGCATGCAGAAGTTACATACTAGTCTTGAATACGATCGCATTATAAGTTATTTTTTCAGAAAATTGGGAATTGGACCTTTCATAGGTTGTTTATATGATAAGGTGTTACAATTAAATGAAAAATGCATGTACTCTTTTCAGAAGATTTGTGTTTCATTAATTTTGAGGACAGGACAAAAAACATGGTCTCTTAACTTGCTTTGACAACTGTTCAAACATATTCTATAATATGGGAGGCATTTGTGAATGTGAAAATTAATCATTAACTTAATGTGTTCTCTTTCATTTTTACTGTGGCATAGTTATATACCATATATTATCTTTTGATTTTGTTCTTCGCCATCAAACAGTCAGTTGAATAAATTTTTAGTGTCGATCATACAAATTGTGTTTCTATGTACAATTCAATGTTCGGATAAGTTCATTTATCGGAAAGATATAATTTCTTTAATGTTTCTGGTTGGGCAAACATTTCCCGTCGTCTCTGGCCATAATATGTTGATGCTGGAAAATTGTTGAACCACATGGACAAATTATAATCAATGCTTTAAAAATGTTGATGCGCTTGTACTTGCAGCTCAAGTGAGACCAATTTGGTATGTAGTTGGGTTGAAGAAAAAATATATTTTAATAATCATGAAACTATTTCCCATCCTATGTTCATCCAACCACAAAGTGGCCTAATTATCTGAATATTGCGTGGCTCTTCATGACAATGTGCTCACTGCCATCTACCTTTGTCCATTGACATCGTAATATGAGTGGTAATTTGTTCCTGTTCACCTGAGAACTCACCGATTGAAAAATGTGTGTTCCTGTCCTGATGTTGGACGAACCAAATTTCTGTTATGGGCAACACCTTCAGCATCATCCGAACGCATGGCACGATCATCATGATACGTAGAAAGTTCTGCTTCTAGCCATGCAGTAACGGGTGATATCTGAGTATATTAGGGTGTTTCCCAAATGGTCACATCCAATTGGTCCCATGAAAACCGACATCGGCGCAATCACATTCATAAAACGAAGACACACCTCCAGAAAGCTATCGATTGAAATGATCCCTTGGCGGGCCTCGAAGTGCCCCCATCACAAAATAAAAAGCATATCATTTTCCTGTGAACTGCCACCGATTTTATTTTTTTCAGATATGTTAGGTCATTTGTAATATGCTTTTTCTTAAGAAAAACAAAGAAGCATGTTCCGTTAAGAGTGAGAAATAAAATAACTAATTCGCACAACTTCATTTTGGTCTCGCCTAGAATCCCCCAGTCTTGTGCCTCTGCACTCAAGTGAAACTGACATGTCTGATGTCTGAGATGCCCAGGTCAAAATATTTAAATACAGATAATTTCATTGGCTCATTTAAATGGGGCGGACTTGTGACTTGATGCTTTGGGAACAACTTTCGAACAGGATTATCTCCCTCCAGATATTCGTACTTTGCGGCGGATAGGTGGTGCCGTGTGAAATACAGGGCATGCATTTACCGTAGAACTTCGTTAGACCACCGGGCTGGTAGATTTCATTATACAAAGCTAAAATTCTTGAATTATAACAAGCCAGTTGGGCTAGTTAGCTAGTTTTAGAATTAAATTCAGCCAGCCAAGTTCTACATTCACCAGCCACGGGCTACTGGGCTTTTGGGAATTTCGAGCCCTGAAATACATGCC
>JAVTVY010020676.1:0-70684 GCA_036873755.1 Hanleya hanleyi
ACATTTAGGGCCTTGTTTATAGAAAGCAGTACACATAAATTAACAACATCCCTTGATGACGTCACTATGACGTCATCAAACCGAAAATCAGCAGATTCCATCAATGTTTCCTAAAGTGCTAGTATTATGTAGTTGCTACCCATAACTTATAACCTTTGATCATCGGTAGCTTAAGAGTAATTATAGCTCATTTTATGAAAACTGACCGGATATTTTCTTTAAACCTATATCTAAAGAGCAAAACGGTTATAGCCTATGCATTTTAGTCCTATGCTATTATAAAATGCTAAATAAAATGATACAACATTTAATTACATCATATCTCGCCAGAGTAACCCATATATACATAACTTTTATCTCTTTCATTATAAGTATGTTTGAGCTGGAGGTGTTATTCACTATTTGAGGATGAATGAGGACAGTTATATTAAGATGACAGTATCCCATCGATTAAATAATAATATTAGGATCTTCGGTGCCAAAGCATGCCAAACGATGGGAGAGCGAGGCAAATTGAACTCATGGTAGTGTTGCGTAAAAATGGACTGTCGATCTTTTACTATATTGTGTTGACAATTTCTACTCTACATGGAGTACATTTGCTGTGCAACACGTATTATGATTGCTGAGTGTCCACCCCAAATACATACTGGGAACTAGGTAATATATCTCCCCAGCGTGAGAACTTGAATGTTTGTTAGGAACGGAACCAGAATCTTGTTGGAAGGAGTAGAATATCGAATATGTGACAGGGGTAGAGTGCTAACATCAGAGTGGGCGATTGAAAGCACAAGGCGATGTTCGGATCAAGTTTTCAACGTAGATAAACTGAGGTTACTTTACAACCGCGTTTCGGTGTGGCATTAAACAGGATACAGCCAGTGGATGGAAGAGACAAAGCATCTGTATAAGATTTAACCACCAAAGCCACAAAGAATTCAAATCAGGAGACTATTCTGTCCAATTCAATAAAATGCGTCTGACCGGTTGTGTCAGGAGGGAATAGTTTCTAACCATAATTGCATGGTATGTGATGTAAAATGGATACCGGTATCAAACCATTAAACCAATCCGGAATCGACCATTACAGTAATGATGAGGCTGAATGGAGATTTTTGTATACGACCAGTACGAACTTTCAACCAGATTTGATGATATGAAACGAACATCTTGATGTCTTTAATTTCAGCATCATTCGAAACGGTTGTCAGTTTTCCTTGCATAATATACTACCTTGTTATGGCTGTGTAGAAGTTGGTGTTATTAGTTTCCTGTGAATAAGGGCTTTCGATTATTGATGCAGAAATCCCATAAGTGTCATACATGATTATATCACCATCACAATTCTCCAGAACAGGTCATAACTGTATGCAGGAAAATGTGTAATTACGGTAGGTTGGTGTGATGATCCTGGAGTTTTAAGATGCAGAGACCATTCATCATTTATATCTGATGAGCTAAACCTTTCATAGACTCGATTTCAAGGAATTTAGCTCCATTCAACTTCTGAACAATACATCCAAACTGCCTGGCCATCCATGTGCCTAATTTTAAGGCAAATCATTTTATCATAATGGCATATTGTCAGTTAGTTTGAGTGGAAGTGAAATAATTTCTGAAAATTGCTATCGAACTATCCGTCTCTGCAGCTAACGATGTAGGCATACTCTCTGCATCAACGTTGGCAGTTTTCATGTTCCTCTAAAGATGTAAGCAGGATATATGGTACTCCCTTTCAGCAACCACCCCAGTCGAGTATGATCACAGTCTGTTAGTCCAGTTTCAGGTTTGCAGCATTTCACTATCGAGTATCGGCATCAATCCGATTGATGATCCGCCTAGGATGACGTTACCACGTGTGCATGGTTCCCTTAACATAGTCTTTTTCATTCGGACAAAAGTTACACATCCAGGTACGAATCATCATCGCGAATACCATGGTCTACCTTAACCCTATCTGGCCTGGGGATGGGGGGGGGGGCGGAAAGTGCCCCCCTAGTGAACTTTTCTCTGCTGCTCCGAAACGACAAAACCGAGGAGGCTGAAGCTTGGTGACTTTAAAGCTTATCTTATTGAGGTCATTTTGAGCCTATTCTCATATATCCCCGGGCAGAGGAATTTCGCTCCATTTCTTCACATTTTCCTTGCCTAAAAGGTCTTGAAAGTATTTTATTTATGCAAAACTAATTATTCTATATTTTATTTAATTTTTTCGAGAGAAAAATCGAAAAAATGAAAATTTCGAAAAATCGACCCCAAAAAGGCCGAAAAATGGCTTCCGAGAAGAAGACGTCACTGTGACGTCATCATGGGGGCCATCTTGGATTGTGTTTACATTTCCCGGTGGAGCTTGTTATGGAGTCGTCTTGTAGTGCTTTAGTTTGGCTGAGATCACGAATTACACAAGTGGCATTCTGACCTCAGCGCCGGGCCCCTGTGACCTTGATTAAAGCAAAGCGAATCACTTGATTGGCTGACAGAGTAGGTGAGGTGATCGATGGATTATTTACGTTCGGCAAGGCCGTTTGCCAGGTATAGCTCTCGACAGTAGAAGTGATAGGGAGAGGGAATAGCCTGCCAGGGCTCTCCGCAGTAGAAGTGATAAGGAGAGGGAATAGTCTGGTAGCGTGGGTAGAATCACCAAGGAATCACTTGTTGGTTTCCCGGATATCTTGCCACCATCAGATTCCTCATTTGTAATTTGAGACGATGTGAATACCCCAACATGTTATTGATGGTATCGGATTTTCTGCATTTCTATCTTTTGCAATCTCTGAAAGAGACCATCTTCTGAAATGCTATAAAAAGCAATGTTTATGCATTTTAAGAAGCAAGCATAGCATTTTAATTAGAGATATCTAACACATATTAGCTATGAAACAAATTTGCAGTTGGCACCACCGAGTTGATAATCCGCTCATCAGGTTTGCATGATTAAGGCATGAAATTTGCTATGATACTACGTTGACCAACCAGGATTAAAACACAATCGGTAAACAAGATGGCACGAAAGGGTAACGTCTTGAAAACGATGTAAATTCTAAAATGACCAACTTTAGCTCATCATAATGGATTATAATATGTTGTAGCATTTGTGAATTGAGAAGGTATTTGTACTCATCAAGGTTAATTATAATTATAACAAAATTGCAGACATCTAAAGTCCGGTCGCCGAATATGGTAGATTAAGCGGATTCATATCAATAATGACAAGATAATGACAAAATTTGGTGGGAAGATACAGATAAGAAGGAGGATTTTCAAGATGAAAATCAATGGAAATATCGCAATATCTCAGAATATTCCCTTAATTGTCCTTCTCTGCGTCTTCCGTACGCTCACTGTTTGGTGGCTTACGCTCTTCAAAGAAACATAACAGGATTTACCATTTCATTTGGTCCAAGTAAAACTGAGAAAATAAAATTTATCCAAAATTATCATCATTGTTATTCAGTCACGGTGATGTCATCATAGCATCAGATAAATGCTTTAATAGATGCTTCAATAAAAAAGGGCATCGAGGTACAGGTTGGTACTTTTCAGCTATCTGAACATAATGAAAATATCGAAGGGACCATACCCTAGCTGCCCACTTGGGTTGAGCATACAAAAAGAGGTATGGTCCAGAAAATGTACTAAAACAACCCATAAGCTACCGATATACAACGGCTGTCACGCATGGATAGCACTTGCATGCAAATACCCCTTACAAAACCTGAGCCTATTGCTAATCTGTTACCTCAAGATTTATCAGCAAAATTGGAAAGACATTTAAAGTAACGAAAAATTAAAAAATTATTTGTCCATGTTATGACGTCACTTAGACGTCATAGAATGATATTTCAAACTCCGTTAACGTGTTTCGGAAGGCGAATACCTCATATGCAGGGCGACAGGAATAATTAATATATACACGAAATCATATTCCACCCCTCAAATTTGGTTTCAGAATGTGATGGGAGTAGGGTTCAGAAAGTGTATATATCGATCTACTAGCAATATGGACGGTATAACTGGATCATCTGTATTTATTCTCTGAATATTAAGCCGTAAATCTGTTTCATTGACAACGTTTTGCGCCCCGAGACGTTGAACAGCACAGTTATGAGAGTCGAACTGGCCAGTCCTGTTGGAACCAATGGCAATCGCATTCAGCCAGAATATTCACAGGCGACAGCTTTGAGGGGAGGCAGGTCATGCTATGTGAAATAAAGGTTCATGAATAAATCAATTGAAGGACCGGATAATTGATACTTTATACCCTTCATTTCCAATGAATGTATGAGTGCTCGCAGTCCACGCAATGAAATTGCAATTTTACGAGTAAACTGAAGTAAGATAACACAGTACAGCTTGTGATCAAACATTTCAATGTCACGCTGAATCTCCCGAGATTCACCCTTCTCCAAACTGGATCATGAACAGCTCTGTAACTGGAACAAGGCTGTATCTGGATCGCTCTCATCCCCCTGTCAGTATCATGCAGGCTGACATTACGACTGTCCTTCAAGATCTGACAAAAACAAATTTCATTAAGATATAATAATATATAATGGGTGGATTGGTGGGAGTTCATTATTACATCCTAATTTGGTTTACCCATAAAACAATTTCATTGCATGCACTATAACTTTTTAAAATTTCATTTCGCAAACCTCGTTGTTTAAACAGAGCAGTTTTGAAGTGGTCTTTGGCTAAAATCTGTTGAAATTCATTGCCTTGGACCAATTAGCTTCAGTCTCAATTTTCAGAAGCGATAAGCCATGGGCCTTCGCTTCAGATGTAGCTGCACCTTTTGTAGAGTTTTTTTTTCAATTTCTATACCTGATTCCCTCATAATGTGTTTTCATCAGCTTGAAAGCGCTCTAGTGTTTGTTCGGTTTGGTGTAGCTTATTAACAGTTGCTCTTATGAATGTTACCACATCTAACTTGTCATTTTTTTGTTTATTCTATAAAATTCAGAGCTAATAGTTTTGGTTGGTTATTTTATTTTGACGCAATTTTGTTCCCATAACATAGTAAGTCATGTAGTCAATGTTTAGCTTTTGTATATCCGATGACCTACCCGCACTTGTCGAACATGATCATAGCTGGTTTACGTGACAAGTCCTTCACTGGTAGTTCAGAGTTATCTCCCTTGTTCTCAATATACGTTAAGACTACAATCCACATTCCAGGTTTCACAATACCAGTGCATGGGATGTCTCTCATTGAAGATGCCCGTCTTGATTTGTTTTTGCCAGATCGTGTTGTCTGATCTTAATGTCTTGTAATTTGGGATGTATGGCAGAATTAGCTGATCAAAATCCATTGTTGTACTCCTTGTATGGACTATATTTGCCATTGTACCCTGACGTGGACTAATTTGTTGTGGCTTACACCAGCTGCACCATTTTTGCCAGGAGCTGCCGTAAGCAGACATTTTGCTTGCCCCCAATGACTTAGTGAGAGGCTTATTGGAGTCTCCTCTGATAAGCTCACTGAGATTCTGGGATTCAAGTCTGGAATTACCATGTTTCCTGACTCCTTTCGAACTTTGAGGCATATTAGACATATCGCGGGAGAGGCATAGTCCATCCATCCAGTTTATCTGTAACGCATCTGCAAACGGACCTGGTTTCCAGCTGAAATATTTGGATTCCTAATAGTTTAGCATTTCTGTAAATAAATGCTCCATTGCACCCATCACAAATTCTGCTTGTTTGAATAAACTTCTCCAAACACTAAAATCCATTATGTTTGGATAAAAAATCGGCCTCCTGATTCGGACATCGAAGAAGATATTCTGGTATAATGAAGCTTCCTGAGCTTCTAACGCATTGATGCTTTCAAAATTTGTTCTTAGTGTCCAAGAACGCCACTTTCGGGGGCATCGTTGGTCTTCCCATTCCAGATCTTGATACACAACATCCACCAATGGAGTTTGTTTTTGCGCTCCGTTGCTAGGGTTACATATGATTCGCACGATTCTTTTGCTGAAAGTATCATTTTGTCTTGTGCATTTGGAGGTGATGGTTATGTAATGGGGCTGGAAATAAGGAAGTCATTGTCCCTGTTTGCGTACCGTAGATTTCTGCCCTTCGATCATCTCCTAGCATTGCATTGTATCTTTTGGAAGGGATAGGCTCACCTTCACTTAGTCTATGATCAAATTCAGATATTCCAATGAGATGGGATGTAGTATTAATTCTGTTGATTGAGTATGAAGCTTAATCAGTCTAGAAAGTGAAGCAGCGTGTTCCGATCGACTTCCGGAGTTTAGGACCCTGATTCAGTAGGAGAATATCGTCCAAATAAATAAAAATTTTCATACCAATCTTTCTCAGAAGGCTTACCACATGATGCTTCAGTTTCGCGAGCTCTCTCCGTCCAGGTTCATACCAACCTGGAAGGTACTGAAATTGACACAATTTGGCCTTCCACAGAAATCTCATTTTTTTTGTTTCCGCCCCCTCCTCTGTTGGTTTTTTGCTCATATAAAACAATTGAGAGCTGAAACTCCGTGACGTTTAGATTATCATATTGGGGCCATTTTAAACCTATTTGCATGACCCCCGAGCAGAGGATCATGGCTCAATTCAAAATAGCTGTCATTTGGGGTACCAGAAAAGTGATGTTTTCGTCATATTTCTTCAAAAAATTTGCTTTTCTGTATGAAAAAGTGGGTAAAATTTATTTTATTTCATGTCAGATTATTATCATGCAGATTTTGCGTAAAAAACAAAAATAAAAAATTCGAAAATTCTGAGGCTAGTGTTTGAATCTACTTCAAAAAGCTTGTTTAGCTACCGTTTCCTCTCAGGTGGAACGTTCTAGTACTACTAGCATCTGAATCACTCTGACTTCTGTCTATGTCATCATCATCGGACATACTAATTCTATTGTCGGAATCGGTTCTGGATTCTGTGTCTTACGCGTAGTCGAATTGACTGCGAAGAGCAGTCTTTTTGCACTTTTAGTAACCATGTGATCATAGTAATGAGAATCATCGCCCTTACCGTGTGCTCCTGGGATCTATGGCTTACCGCGTGCTCCTGTGATCTATGCCTTTCGGCTTTCTCTTTCTCCGTCTTTATTTGCTCTGCAACAGGGAGAAGATTC
The DNA here is from genome assembly GCA_036873755.1 of Hanleya hanleyi. Classification (NCBI taxonomy): domain Eukaryota; kingdom Metazoa; phylum Mollusca; class Polyplacophora; order Lepidopleurida; family Hanleyidae; genus Hanleya; species Hanleya hanleyi. The sequence goes on from JAVTVY010020676.1 coordinate 7,103, forward strand.
ACAAGGCAGGGCCCATCTAGATCTACTATCACTCGTTGCTAATCTGGTGTACGGTATAACCATGGAGAAGGTTAACAAGGTAGGCCCATCCAGATCTACTATCACTCTTTGATAATCTGGTGTACGGTATAACCAAGGAGAAGTTTCACAAGGTAGGCCCATTTAGATCTACTCTCACTCGTTGATAATCTGGTGTACGGTATAACCAAGGAGAAGTTTCACAAGGTAGGCCCATTTAGATCTACCATCACTCGTTGATAATCTGGTGTACGGTATAACCAAGGAGAAGTTTCACAAGGTAGGCCCATTTAGATCTACCATCACTCGTTGATAATCTGGTGTACGGTATAACCAAGGAGAAGTTTCACAAGGTAGGCCCATCTAGATCTACTCTCACTCTTTGATAATCTGGTGTACAGTATAACCAAGGAGAAGTTTCACAAGGTAGGCCCATCTAGATCTACCATCACTCGTTGATAATCTGGTGTACGGTATAACCAAGGAGAAGTTTCACAAGGTAGGCCCATCTAGATCTACTCTCACTCTTTGATAATCTGGTGTACAGTATAACCAAGGAGAAGTTTCACAAGGTAGGCCCATTTAGATCTACCATCACTCGCTGATAATCTGGTGTACAGTATAACCAAGGAGAAGTTTCACAAGGTAGGCCCATTTAGATCTACCATCACTCGTTGATAATCTGGTGTACGGTATAACCAAGGAGAAGTTTCACAAGGTAGGCCCATCTAGATCTACCATCACTCGTTGATAATCTGGTGTACGGTATAACCAAGGAGAAGTTCCACAAGACAGGCACATGTAGATCTACCATACGAGGACTTTTACCATATTTACGTGTTTTATCAGATTTTTTGCCATGTTCGCAGCCAGATTGAGAGGACGAGCTAGATCCTGAATCACTACTAATTCTATTGTCGGAATCGGTACTGGATTCTGTGTCTTACGCGTACTCGAATTTACTGCGATGAGCAGTCTTTTTGCACTTTTAGTAACCATGTGATCATAGTAATGAGAATCATCGCCCTTACCGCGTGCTCCTGGGATCTATGCCTTACCGCGTGCTCCTGGGATCTATGCCTTTCGGCTTTTTCTTTCTCCATCTTTATTTGCTCTGCTTTTGTTATGCCTCTCAGCTTTACTGTACCGTTCGGCTGTCTTACTGTCATTGTCATTCGATTCCGCTTCCGCTTGCCTCGCAGTTTCTTCATGATCACGACTCTCATAGCTTGGACCGGTTGTAATATTCATTTCCACAGGCATTCGGCAAACATATATTGTCAGCGACCATCTACAGTTTTTGACTGTCTCCAGTAACACCAAAATCTGCTACTGAAAAGAGATAAACAGTTAAACATGACTAAAAATTATTAATTCGAGTACTGAAACAAGAAAAATTATAGAGCGTCCTTCATTTGTGGTCTAATTGCTTGATAATTAAGATAGAAAAAAACCATTACGTAAAAGTTGCATTTTTAGCTCATAGAAATTGGAGCGATATGGGAAAAACTGACAACGTCTGTCGACTAAAAAGTAACAGGAAAGCTCCCCTCGACACCTCCCATTCAGACCCGAGAATACGGTGTATTCTCGCACATAGCCTTAGTATTTCAGCCGCGATTTTATTAAGGCCGTTAGCACCGGCTTGAGCGAAATTAGATACGCTAGCACGGTAGCACAGGAGCTGTGATGACAGATCAGCTCAAACAAATAACTCATCTGGTTTATAATTGAACAAATCTTTAAAATGAACAACCCGGGTATGATTAATTATTAGGAACACAGACACAAACACGGCCAAAGCATTGTTATCGATTTCAGCAACGCAACATTGAAATTGGCATTTTGTTACTAAATTTGGTAACGTTATTGGTTTTCATGCTTTACTGGACTGATATGATATTCTATATTTCGGCTTTGAATTCATGACGATGGCATAATCAAAGCCAAAATATAGAATATTTTATCACAACGACTTCTATTTTAGGAATTACTTTCATCCTAGTTTATGTAAAACTAATCTGTGAGTAAAATGAATTAACACAGTCCGTTTAGTAAATAACTTCGTTGCGCACATTAAATGCCTGAAATCGTGTTGATCCACTGATAAGCTTGGCATAATGCAGAAGCAAAGTAACTCCGAATAAACTTAATAAACGCATGGCGACAGTCTCAATTTTCGACAAAACATTTGTCATCTTCAGATGTGATTTAACAACAGGCTCTTATATACAAAAACTAATCTGAAATGGTTAATACACAATTAGAGGGCAATAATATGTGAACATAACAAGGTAAACAGGAGTGGCAAATAGGCATGACAAGGAATACACATAGGCCTGGCAATACACAATCGAAATGGCAATAGTTTGATAAAGATTAATAGTGACGGGTGGTGATTTATTGAGGTGCGTGAATGTCTTATCTAAACAGTGATTGATGGAATAAAATATAGGCTATATATATATAAAAAATAAATAAAAAACATTGAAATTGGCAACAAAATACCAAAATAATAAACAGTAGTCTACCTGAATAACTGTAGCTCTTTCGAAGCTTTTACACCACTGTTAAGTTTAGGATTTGATCGCCGAATAGCTAGGGCTTCCTTAAATAGCAAGACATTCCAGTGATCCAAGGAGTCAATAACTTTAGTGTTAGACAATAAGACTGAGGACAATGGGCAATATGGAATACCTTCTAGTCTATTCGGTAAATCTAGTAGGTCTTTAATATGTTGGAAATGCTCACAACTGAACAAATGAGAATGGATTTCGCTGTTGCCTTTACTATGTTCCTTAAGTCGTGTTTCAAGACAACGCTCAGTTTTTCCGATGTAACTAGAATTACAACCAGGGCAGGTAAATTGGTACACAATATCACTTCTAAATTCTAGCGGAGCCTTATTGTCTTTGATGTTGATAATTGCGCTGACTTTAGTGGTTCTCCAATGAACAATGGTCTTCACTGGCTTTGTGAGAAGTTTGCGAATTTTACCTAAATATCGTTTGACTATTCGTTCTCCCTGAGGACCAACGTAAGGGGATTTGATCCAGATTTTAGGTATGTCGTCTTTAGGTTTATCTCGAGGCGCACAAGCCAAACGGGTGGTGAACTTTTTGACAAGTTTTTCAACTGTAGCTCTGGGGAAGCCATTTCAAGACATAAAGTCTTTAATAACACTCAACTGATTGTTGAATAGCCAAACAGTACTACAAAGTTTGTGAGCTCTAGTAATAAGTGCCCGTATCCAAGCAGTTTTTGTAGTCCAAGGTTGAAAGCTGTCGAAATGAATATACTGGCCGGTACAAGTGGATTTTCGGTATATTGAGGTTGTCATTCCATTGCAGATTTTGATATCGAGGAAATGTACATCAGTATAAGCGTCAAATGCCTCATGGGTAAACTTGAGCTGTGGGTGGAAAGTGTTCAGTGCCGTCAAGATTGAGTTGAAATCAGCAGGTTTGGCTAGAACAAGTGTGTCGTCCACATATCTGCAGTAGAATTTAACCGTTCCATCTTGGACCATTTTATCCACCACTGTCTTTTCGAGCTCAGTCATGATGATGTTGGCGAGGGTCGGTCCTAGGGTCCTAGTAACTGGTACTTCCTACTCGAAAGTCGGTAAATTCCTGTCGAAACTATTGAAACATTTAACGGATAACGAATACTCACTATCTGCTTCCTTTGATGCAGCCCAACGTATTCGAGAAATTCCACAAAACTTATTCGATGAAGGCTATCGCTTTGTTTCCTTCGATGTCGAATCGCTGTTCACCAATGTGCCTCTGAGAAAAGTAGTGAATATCATTCTTGACCGTGTATATAAACAGAAGATTATTACAACCACTATCCGAAAGACTACCCTGAAAAAACTGTTGATCGACTCCTGTACCAAAACTCCATTCTCGTTCAACAGTGTATTGTACCAGCAAGTGGACGGTGTATCGATGGGTTCCCCGCTAGGACCGACCCTCGCCAACATCATCATGACTGAGCTCGAAAAGACAGTGGTGGATAAAATGGTCCAAGATGGAACGGTTAAATTCTACTGCAGATATGTGGACGACACACTTGTTCTAGCCAAACCTGCTGATTTCAACTCAATCTTGACGGCACTGAACACTTTCCACCCACAGCTCAAGTTTACCCATGAGGCATTTGACGCTTATACTGATGTACATTTCTTCGATATCAAAATCTGCAATGGAAAGACAACCTCAATATACCGAAAATCCACTTGTACCGGCCAGTATATTCATTTCGACAGCTTTCAACCTTGGACTACAAAAACTGCTTGGAAACTCACAAACTTTGTAGTACTGTTTCGCTATTCAACAATTAGTTTATGTCTTGGAATGGCTTCCCCAGAGCTACAGTTGAAAAACTTGTCAAAATGTTCACCACCCGTTTGGCTTGTGCGCCTCGAGATAAACCTATAGACGACATACCTAACATCTGGATCAAATTCCCTTACGTTGGTCCTCAGGGAGAACGAATAGTCAAACGATATTTAGGTAAAATTCGCAAACTTCTCACAAAGCCAGTGAAGATCATTGTTCATTGGAGAACCACTAAAGTCAGTGCAATTATCAACATCAAAGACAAGACTCCGCTAGAATTTAGAAGTGATATTGTGTACCAATTTACCTGCCCTGGTTGTAATTCTAGTTACAACGGAAAAACTGAGCGTTGTCTTGAAACACGACTTAAGGAACATAGTAAAGGCAACAGCGAAATCCATTCTCATTTGTTCAGTTGTGAGCACTTCCAACATATTAAAGACCTACTAGATTTACCGAATAGACTAGAAGGTATTCCATATTGCCCATTGTCCTCAGTCTTATTGTCTAACACTAAAGTTATTGACTCCGCGGATCACTGGAATGTCTTGTTATTTAAGGAAGCCCTAGCTATTCGGCGATCAAATCCTAAACTTAACAGTGGTGTATAAGCTTCGAAAGAGCTGCAGTTATTCAGGTAGACTACTGTTTATTATTTTGGTATTTTGTTGCCAATTTCAATGTTTTTTATTCCATCAATCACTGTTTAGATAAGACATTCACGCACCTCAATAAATCACCACCCGTCACTATTAATCTTTATCAAACTATTGCCATTTCGATTGTGTATTGCTAGGCCTATGTGTATTCCTTGTCATGCCTATTTGCCACTCCTGTTTACCTTGTTATGTTCACATATTATCTGATTGGCTATTGCCCTCTAATTTTGTGTATCTAACCATTTCAGTCTTTGTTATCGTTTTTGTATATAAGAGCCTGTAACTGCTGTTAAATCACATCCTGAAGATGACAAATACAATTTTGTCGAAATATTGAGACTGTCGCCATGCGTTTATTAAGTTTATTCGGAGTTACTTTGTTTTTGCATTAAATGCCTGTTATTGCATAGTACTTGGTGAACGTTCGTTGTTACTGTCGTCTCATCCTTGCAATAACACATGTTAGCCAAACTTTCAAAACATTTCTCCAAAATAACGATTTAACAGGATGAATCCCTATGATATTCTGAGATTTAGCACAGCTCTCAAAATCCCGTGTGACGTTTTCACATATCCCATACTCACCCATGACAAAATCATAGTGGTACATAAAACATACCGTTTTACCTTTAAAACGCTTTCTATTCAAAGTTACCATTCTTCCAAATAAACCGAAAGAATAAAAGCATTTTGGACTTTGATGTCAGGTAAAATAATAGACTTAAATATAAAGTTTGATTTATTTATTTCGATTTATTTCCATAAGGAACCAACAGACACGAGGACCAATAATAGGCTCTATAAAACAATATATATAGTGCAATTAGTAAAAAGAACGTATTTAAATATATATGCTGATTTAACAAGTGTTTAAGATTCATATAATAAATTACTTAAAAGGATAATTCTGCTTTATACAAATGTATATCACCACTGCAAAATACTTATGGCAAAAGACATTCTAAATCAGTAAAACTGTTTTCATTCTGGGTTATAAACGCGTCGAGATATGAGTGTTTTAAAAACAGTGGCTGATTTAAAAATGTCAATAGATATATCCACCGTAAAACTGTTGTAAAGGCGTACGACATGTCGTAAAAACGAAATTTCTAATATTAATTATTGTATATGAAGCATAAAAAAGAGTTGGTCTGCGTAAAAGCCTTGTCTAAACATAAAACGGAACTTGAGATAAAAGATAAGAACAATCATATTTGGCTGAAATAATATTGTGTAAGTACATTAAGTTTAAAACATATCTTCTGTCGAAGAGTCGAGGCAAATTAAAATGTCTGCAAGCATCAGTATTACCTAAATTATCATAGTTAGTACCGGTTTTAAAAGAAAGATGCTTAATAAAACTCTTCTGTATCCGCCCCGAATTGGTATTGACAATGACCAAACTGGGGAGCAATACTTCAAGCGACTTCTTACGAGAGATATTTAGAGGGATTTGAGAGCGGATACAGAAGAGAAAGATTTGCAAGTTCTCTTGATAAGACCGAGCATCTTAAAAGACTTTGAACAAACATTTGTGATATGGTCTTTAAAATTTAAATCAGAAGTTAAAATAACACTTAGAAACACGAGAAACTTGTTTAATGTGTTCTCCATTTAACATATACTGACATGAAATGATTTTCTTCTTATTTGTAAAAGTAAAATGATAAGATTTTAAAATATTTATTAAAAGCTTCCTTACTTTACACCAGTTATAAAATCTGACAAGATCATCTTGTAAATAGAGGCAATCCTGGTGATATCAGATAAGTCTTCACGATCTGAATTTTTCCCATAATAGACAGATTTCTGTTGTTCCATTTTACAAATGTTTTTCTCATTGTTTCAAATCTGTCAGTCCAGTTTTGTATAATATCTTCCGTTCTCTGATTGTTGTTAAATCTAATTCCGAGCATCTTGAACTTTTTTAAGAGCTCATTTAATTTTAATCACTCGTCATGCTCCCTGTAGCAACATTTCTGCAGTTTATGTTTTGTTTTTTGAAGACCTGAACATATTGAAAAATATTAAATTATTGGTAAAGCTAATTATTGGGGTCTGTCTAATTTTTATTGTCAATCCTTCTACCGCTAAATTAAAGGACAATTGACGGGTAGGCCTACCGGTCTCAAAACTATAGCACCCACAGTTGGTAATGCAACTACTATTGTTACAGTTGAGGATCTCCATCCATCGGACAAATTTCTGATCAAATTCGAATTTTCTGAAACATTCTATCATGTAATCCTTTGATATTTAACTCAGTACTTAGGTCTGTTCAAAGGGATAGTCTGGATGAAAGCATAGAATTGTCATGGTTATAGGGTATACAATCAACAGGTTAATACTGCACTTTTGAAAATGTTGGGGGGAAAACGCTGTATGAAAAGGTGAAATTTCAATACATCGTGATCTCACGGGGAATATCACGAGAATTTAAGAAAATCAGTGTTGTAGAATTTGGACATGGGTCTATACCATCAGAGAAGTATGCCAATAGAGGGATAATCTTGTAATGTTTGACTTTCACCGACAAAATGAAATAGGCAAATGATACTCTCCTGGAGCAAGTAAATAATAATTTCTGTTAAGCAACGTAGAAGTACAGTACCCAATATTAAACACCTCTCTACGGATTTATTCCTGTTCACGAGCTCAAATTTTAAATTAGAGAACGATTGAAGAAGACACCGCTCGAATCATGGGAAAATGGAAAATAAGAAATTTCATAATTTATGTAGGCCTACTCTCCAGGTCCGAATAACGTCAAATTGACCCCACTACCTGGGAAGAATTAGCAGTGGACAAACAGGGCTGAGACCACTAAAAAATAGTCCCGATCCGTTAACCCCCTTTAGACAACATCTGCCAGAGAAGTGAATTGTTTTCAATATTTTTTCCAGTCTCTGTTGCCAGGAATAATTGAAGACCAGTGGTAGGTGATTGGAGTGTGCTATTTGGGTGACTGTGCACCGCTTTCTGAAAGCAGAGAGAAAAGTCAAAATTCGGACGTCATTTGTACGAGCGCGCAGAACTCAAAATTTCGATGGGCGACCCGCGTCAAGAAGTTTGTCAGGTTGTAGCACTTGAATTAACATACTTCGTGCCGAAATATGGAAGTCCAGACTTAATCGACGAGATGCAATTACATTGGTATTGCCGCCAATGTAAATCTTTTAGTGGTCCAAGCCCCAACCGATATCTGTGAGAAATGTTCTGTTTGGGAAGAGTAGTCTCCCCTAGTTACCTCGTAGCAATCGCAGAAAATGATTGCATGTTGTAATCAGCAATAGATTTGATTGCTCGGTTGTCCTTGAGAACTTGATAAATGCAACTAAATAAAATTATCAGAAAAAAATACTTATTTGTCAATTGACGCTCAAAAGATTAAGGGACACGAAGTTCAAAACTAACTTGGAAAATTCTTTTCTTCCGCATAACGTCGAATTAATCCGAACAGAATATTGATGTTATTGCTTCAAGGTAGGTAGGCCTATGTATAAATCCCAGAATACATCAATCTTCCCATGCAATATCCTTTATGCATGGTAATAAGTATTCTCTGCATGGGAAATCACTGGTCAAAATGGCGAATGACTAGCACAATCACCAGCTGGTAATCTGTGTATACGGTACACACACTAGCATATTCACATTGTAAATCCGATATGTACGATATATACACCAAACCTTTGCGCCATATCACCGATAATGTGTCCTGTCGCCATTTGTTCCTCAAAGTGACACAATTCTACTTCATGAGAAAAATTTTGAGGTCTCTCTGCACTCTTCAGAAAATACTGACATACAACTCTACTGTTCTGGATGTGATTGACTCCCCTCTGAGGCCTGCCACAGAAGGAAATATTAGTATTAGAATTAGACGGTAATTATAAAACTGGATGAATGTTACCTTCAGCAATATTGGTTATACTATACTTTTGACAATTCATGTACCGCAGCCATCATATACCATAGACTATATACGTACCATGTTTTTGAAAATGTATATCCAATGTATATCCAATGACTGATCGATTTCTGTGATAAATGCCTTGAAATTACAGGTTAGAATCCGTCAAAACCACGGAAAATTGTTGAAAAATTGTCCACCATTTACTCGCGAATACCTAGAGTGCGAACACATGCACTGTGCAGTTATCGTGGGCGTATTATTCTAATCTTCAGGAGTTTCAGTGAATACGTCGACATAAACAGGTGTCGTACCAGCCGTGGGTTCGTATGTAAGGTCCGTGTCATTATCATCTTGCTTGATATTCCAATCATGGGAGAATACTCCAGCAGTAAGCCACCTTGTTATGTTATGTTGATCGTGAAGGAATTCCTAGACAGTTTAAAACTTTGTCACATTTTACTGTAGGGGTTATGTTATGTTGATCGTGAAGGAATTCCTAGACAGTTTAACACTTTGTCACACTTTACTGTAGGGGTTATGTTATGTTGATCGTGAAGGAGGAATTCCTACACAGTTTAACACTTTGTGACACTTTACTGTAGGGACTCATGATAACATTCTAAAATTTTAACTAGAGCTCGTATTGTGATATCCGTGAGTTCAGTAGTTAGTTATTCTTCTACGCGATTTTCCTTTGCTGTAGTTATTGGAAAATGACTGAACCCGAACTAATTATATAAGGAAATTGTGCATCGATCCATTCAAATCCAAAAAATTAAAATCGGAACAGATAGAACGATGAAATTTAGCATATCGATATTGTGCGCTTTTGAATCTCCGAGTGTGACATCCACCGGCCACCAAAATCATTGCAAATCAATGATTATTCTTACTGTAATTTAAACCAAGAGCTGTCCCGCAACCATAATGAACATTATTACACCCTTGTTATTGATCTAGCACTAGTGAAAGTAGTTTTTCATCGTGTTTATCACAGCAATTACATATCACGGGTCCGACATACAATCGGCAACCATCGTCTATAGATCAAAACTAAAATCTACAGAAACACACTATAAATAAGCGGTAAATAATTTCTAAAATGCCAGCAAAACATAACGATCGTCAACTCCTCACCACTGACGAGAGTCCTTCCATCTAAATGATTAATAGCGTCGGGCCTGCCATTCAGTATCCAGATATCCAGATCCAGACCAAGTTCATCAGTCAGTATTCAAGCAGACATCAAACGAACACAAGCTACAGTTTCGAGCAAGAGAGATCATGTCGGCAAGATATTAATATGTTCCCAAACAGACATCCGTATCACTGATCTCTATTCTTTTTAGTGAATAATTCTATATTTTTGATAATTTTGAAAGTGATCGTATAACAGTATTTTCGCTATTTTGGGATTACACTATCTTAGAATAGCACAAATTCTAGTGCTGAAAATTGATCGAGTCCCTTGCGGGATTCGAACCAGCGACCCCAGAGCCTAATCGCCAGCACGGTATGTCGGCGATCTAAACAGGCCTCCCACAAAAATAGGAGGTACCAGACCAGTAGTCTTGAAAGCGAACATAGAGTACCCCTCTGATGATTGTAATGATACAGCTCCCATAGCTGAATAGATATATTTTTTATCAATTTGAATGTGATGGTATAACACTATTTTCGTTATTTTGGGATTACACTATCTTAACAGTAGCACAAATTCTAGTACTGGAAATTGGTCGAGTCCCGTGCGGGATTCGAACCAGCGACCCCAGAGTCTGGCACCTAATCTCCATGACGGTATGTCGGCGATCTAAACCACTCGGCCAACAGGCCTCCAACAAATATAGGAGGTAGCAGACCGGTAGTCTTGAAGTCGAACATACAGTACCCCTCTGATGATCGTAATGACACAGTTTCCACAGCTGAATAGATATATTTTTTATCATTTTGAAAGTGATCGTATAACAGTATTTTCGTTATTTCGGGATAACACTATCTTAGAATAGCACAACTTCTAGTGCTGAAAATTGTTCGAGTCTCGTGCGGGATTCGAACCAGCGACCCCAGAGTCAGGCACCTAATCGCCAGCACTGTATGTCGGCGATCTAAACCACTCGTTCAACAGGCCTCACACACAAATAGGAGGTATTAGACCGGTTGTGCAATTTTCAGCACTAGAATTTCTGCTGTTCTAAGATAGTGTAATCCCAAAATAGCGAAAATATTGTTATACGATCACTTTAAAAATGATTAAAAAAAATTACAGCTGTGGGAGCTGTGTCATTACGATCATCAAGAGGGGTACTGTATGCTCGCTTTCAAGACAACCGGTCTGCTCCCTCCTATTTTTGTGGGTGCCTGTTGGCCGAGTGGTTTAGATCGCCGACATACAGTGCTGGCGATTAGGTGGCTGAATTTGGGGTCGCTGGTTCGAATCCCGCACGGGTCTCGACCAATTTTCAGCACTAGAATTTGTGCTATTCTAAGGGCGTGTAATCCCAAAATAACGAAAATACTGTGAATAATTCTTTTTACTTGTGTATTGTATCATGTATATGGCAGTTCAGCTTTCATCGTGAATTGAAGAGCATTCCAGATCATTCGGTGCAGCCGTTTTCGGCCCAAGATGGTCACCGGAGACTCCATTAGGGGATATGCACTATTTCCCAAGCAACCCAATGTTTCGGCTTCATCGGTGGAGCGGTATTGACTGCACGAATCGGCCAAAATCTGGTGCAAGAAAAACATCAAACATAATAAGATGGGGTGGCAAGATTTGTTTTGATGTCACACACAAGATTATTTTACTCATATGGTGACAGGCAATTTGAATGATGGAGAAAGGCGGGGAACCCTTCGGCAAGTAACTGACAAAATTCCGCATGCACCCTCGGGGCTCGAACCTTTGCTGGTTCAGCGATGTGAGGGTAGCGACCATTAACGAAGCGACTTAGACCACTCGGACACCAAGGGACCCAACCATAGGTGACCAGCCATACAGCTTACCCCCTATTTGCATATAGGAGCGATTCAGAGATCCAAGCTGTGTAGCTAAACTACGATTTCTTACATTGTCATTTTAAGAATCATTGGATCTTCAGTGGGTCAACAACATGTCGACATCATGTCAACATCATTTCAGCCAAGTATAGTCCTAACTTCTTTATTGTACTCCATAGTAATGATATCGTTCGTCCACCTAGTGTTCACTGTGGCAGACAAGTCTACGACAAGCTTGAAAATCTTGATATTGTCGATACATATCGCATGCTGATAGCGAAATACGAGCGTAGCGTGCAAGATCTATGGCGTTACGTTTCGTAACTTGTGTCTAATTCCGCTTAACCCGGGGCTAGAACCCATGTACTTCAAGATCTCCATGCTGCTCATATGAACAGCCACAATCAAAGCGTGACTAAGATACATCATTCTCTAGATGACTTTACAACAAATATCATATGGATTAGGAATACTGATCAGCGATACGCATTTGATATTTTTGTAACATCATGATGTCTTGTCGGCATCATTGAAAACTGTTGACCGTTTCTCTCTTGCAGGAAACCAGCCTATGTTTATGTATACTATGATTGTCTTTTCGAATTTGGTGCTAATGCTGTTAAATGGGATATGGAATAGGTCTTTGGGTTATGTACGCGGATATTCTTTAATTGTCGACGGCTGAATTATGAATGATGGATCAGGCGCTTATTGGATTATATTTTTTCACAGTCTTGGGTGAACAATGTTTGATATTGTGATCAAAAACAGAGAAAACGTGATGAAAACATTCAAATAGGAGACCATGCAGGATTCTGGCCAGTCGTTCCAAAATTCTTTTTGTTGATAAGTCGCCACAAATGTCCAATGTAAAACACAGCCACAGTTTCATAGTTCAATATTGTGTCTTGTAGACATGACCTGTTGCTTTCTTTTATTTATCGTTATTTAAAATACACGCTCTAATGTGTGTGATGTTTTTATGTAACTTGGTAATGCTCTCCATATCGTCGGTCTCCAGTAAATATCTGCCATAAAATATAATGAGTTGAATTTCATATAATATCATCTAAAACACATGCACATTCTGGTACTTTTGTAGCTTTTAGACACGGATACATCTAAGAGGACTCGCCGAGTTTGCTAGTACATCTTATCCATCTAAGCAATGTTCTTTGTTGGGAAGTGTATATTTAGCTACACAAATCGTGGAGAAAATGTACTTTCCATGACTGACCCAAATTCTTTCTCAGATTTAATACGAAGCTGCGCATCTGAAAACCCCTCGGCTCTGGGCGCCAGCCATTCATAATGTATTCAATTTGAAGCAAGACTTCAGGAACACCAAGCAGTCAAGTGACAAATATACAGATTATGAAAAAATTTGCCATTAGAAATGGCCTCTAAGGTTTATGTCCAATCAGAGAAGTCGGTATTCATTACATAAGTCTGTTGATGCATCGATGATGTATACCAAATTTTGTCATAGAGCATTTGAAAATTATCAGAGATAGAGATCATTAATGATTTCGCATAAATTAAAGATGGCCGCCCATCCTTCCCACCACTCAGAGAAACTGATGTGGTTATTCATTGCAAGTGTCTTGATACATGGATGCTGTATACCAAGTTTCATATAGAACACTGAAATGGTATCAAAGATATACATCATCAAAGATTTTGCATAAATTAAAGATGGCCACCAAGGTTTCCGCCCAATCAGAAACACCAGAACTGCCATTTATCGTAAGTCTATTGATGCATCGATGATATATGCCAAATTTTACATCGAGCACTCGAACGGTATCAGAGATACACAAGATTAATGATTTCGCATAAATTAAAGATGGCCGCCCGTCCTTCCTGCCACTCAGAGGAACTGATGTGGTTATACATTGCAGGTCTCTTGATACATCGATGCTGTATACCAAGTTCATATAGAACACTGAAATGGTATCAAAGATATACATCATCAAAGATTTTGCATAAATTAAAGATGGCCACCAAGGTTTCCGCCCAATCAGAAACACCAGAACTGCCATTTATCGTAAGTCTATTGATGCATCGATGATATATGCCAAATTTTACATCGAGCACTCGAACGGTATCAGAGATAGAGATCATTAATGATTTCGCATAAATTAAAGATGGCCGCCCATCCTTCCTGCCACTCAGAGGAACTGATGTGGTTATACATTGCAGGTCTCTTGATACATCGATGCTGTATACCAAGTTTCGTATAGAACACTTGAATGGTATCAAAGATATATATCATTAAAGATTTTGCATAAATTAAAGATGGCCGCCAAGGTTTCCACCGAATCAGGGAAACTGGTTTGGTCATTCCTTTGAAGTTTCTTGATGCATCGATGATCTATACCAAGTTCACACACGGAACAGTGAAATGGTACCTAAGATACACAAGATTAATGATTTCGCATAAATTAAATATGGCCGCCAAAGTTTCCAACCAATCAGGTCCAGATTCAATAGGGTTCTGGGTCATGAGCATATGGATGTGCAGTGCAAGTTTGGTGTGCCTAGGGTAAGTCGTTCTAAAGATATCTTGGTAACGAGAAAGCTGTGATGGTTTCGCATAAATTAAAGATGGCCGCCAAAGTTTCCAACCAATCAGGTCCAGATTCAATAGGGTTCTGCGTCACGCGCATACGGATGTGCACTGCAAGTTTGGTGTGCCTAGGGTAAGTCGTTCTGAAGATATCTTGGTAACGAGAAAGATGTGACGGACGGACGGACAGACGGCCAGACGGCCAGACGGACAGACGTACATGACGACGACAATACCCTTCGGCCAAATTTTGGCCGAGGGGTAAAAAGTGTTTTGTCTTTTTAATATTATGAACATGGAGCAAATAAATAAATCTCCCTCTTATTATGTTAAGGAGAATCGACTGAATCTGTGCTTCACCAAAAATATCTTATCATCAAACTAATAAAAGTATTTCAATAAGCGCTTATAAACTGGTATTTTAACAATATTCCCTTCCTTATAATTTGTCCATGTAAATATATTAATATGTCTAATATTTAATTGGTATAACTGTGCAGGTAGCCTAACAGAAAATAGCTTACTTCCTTTGAATATGTAGCCTGTAAGCTTGACAACGTATTTTTACATACCCTGTCAAGTGTAATTACTCGCTTCGCTGCTCTTCCTTCATTGTTATGCGACAGTGGAAGTAAATGTATCACCGTGTGATGGATACAATTAAAAAGAGGAAGTACGAGGAAGGTAATGGGTGTTACACCGAGACCACCCGCTTATCTGACATATTCATCAAATCCATTCATCATCAAACGCTAGGGCTCAGCGAATTTTTAATATTGCTATAAAGAAAAAAGTTTTCTTCCTTAATGAGGTTTAAAAAATGTGGAAGTATAGTAAGATTACCATACAAATGAGTGCGGTGATGCAAAGGCCTGGTACGTGAGACCCTGTATTCACTGCTCTGACAATATCTCCATCCATCTACAAGGTTATATACGCTCCATTAAATTGAAGAAAAACAACAAGAAAATGCGAGATAAGATACAATGCTTATATTTGAGTTTTATTTTTATATTGTGCAGGTCAGTGGACGAGTCCATCTGACTCGACGCATGTACATTATACTATAAATAGTTATATATTTAAATATAATTTGATGTAACTGTCCGGGTCTTTATGCATATTAATGTATATATACTGAACAAAATGTAGGTCATAAAACCGCAGACTGCTCCAAATAACCAAAACCACAGAAACGCCTGTACCAATGTTAAATGAGTGATTCGTTTTTAACTATCGTCTCAAGACACCTAGTATACCGAATAAATTATAATCTGTTTGAATTTTTGCGGTCTACAAAAAAATCGTTAGAGAACCTTTTACACTGCCAGAATTCAGATTCACAGAAAAATAAAATACAAATAGAAACGTCAGTTTGCACGAGAGAAACGGCTCGCAGTTTTCATCAATAAGAGGAAGACATATTAACATTTTATAACAGAGTCAGCCGAGTACCTGAATATTAATTTTCAAAAGATAATACAGTTATACTCAGAAAATTCAATTCCTCCGAGATAGATACCGGTACTGAATACATGGTTCGTCAAATGGCAAGGAAGCATGTTGGTATTTTCACCGGTTCAGTCCAAATTACTAAACATGTATGTATAACATAAATCAAGAAGACTATAATAGGACAGATTTTAATAGACGAACACTTGTCAGTCAAACTTGTCATAAATTCTGTAATAAATATTTCAGAACTGCTTCACTGGGATGACTCATTACACAATCTAAAATTCGCATCTCATAATGCTTTAATCAATATCGTATGATATTATTTATGTCTCCTAATATGGTTGGTATAATATCATCGTCGTGATATCACTGAAATAGTGTTGAAAGCGATGCTAAATCATATTCACTGTCGGAAACAAGGAAGCTGGTATAATATCAATATTTAAATTATAAGTACGAGTGATTTAACCAAGTGAGACAGTGAAACTGACACATCAGAACGGGAGTGAAATAAAAAATAAGCTTTTTTAATTATAGAAATAAAAAATATGCTTTTTTAATTATAGCTTATCGGAGGATATATCTCTAGACCGATGTCTCTTATTTATTAAATGAGTTAAATAGACCGTGTCTAAAGCTCATGCCTGTATGGCGATTTTCTCATCAAATAACTAAATCCATTTGCTTAAGCAAATTCTGCTTTATGGAGAGATTTTATTTAAGCTGTTAGAACTTGTGATGCAAATCGTTTTACCATTTGAAAGGTAATAATCTAAACTAAATAATAAATCAAACTAATTCGAAACTTTTTGAAGTAGACAACTCTGTAGACAATCTCAGTATTTACCATTGCATTTATGGTGTCAATCAAACATCTGAATATAACTCCAGTATTATTTAAAAATGAGAATATTTATCTATCCATCTGTCTGTCTATCTTCTGAACGACGAGAAGAAGAAATATCAAACTTTCGGACCTTTCCTTGAATCTTATTTGAGTCATTTTGAGACTAATCATCCTAGATGCAAAGGATCATCGAAAAATCCAAAATGGTATCCTCAGGAAGTCTGGACTTTTCTGTCCATATTTGGCAATAGCATAAAAGTAATTTATTTTGCCAAAACTAATTATTCTCTATCATATTATTAGTTTTGAGAGAAAATACTGAAAAATTAAAATTCGAAATGTCGGTTAGAAAAATGGTTCCATGGAAGATTACGTCACTATGTTACGTTATGTGATGGACATTTTGACATTTTCTGGTAGAGCGTGACTCAAATATATGGTATGGGGAGTTTCAGCCTCATACCCCGCGGGCTAACGATAATAAATATGATGGATACTATAATGCTATCAGTTTAGTAGATTGATTGTGCAATAACAACACAGAAAGATGTCTTTAACGCGTTATAATGATCGACTACATGCAGAAAACTTAACAAAATATGTGTTTCCCATGGTAATGTCTGTCGATTACTGACCCTGAAATGCTTCATAGAGAACGGCTGTCTTGTGAATGTCGGATGCTTTTACCTAGCTTTGGAAGGACAGTCACACTCTCAGAAAGTGTTTTATTTAACATTATAAATGTCCGAGGAGTGACAACATTATATAAAGTGTTGAAAAAAGTGTTATATTTAGTGCTATATCAGGAGCATTACAACACGTTACAAGTGTTAAATTCAACAATGTATAATCTTTTATTGCTTCAAATACAGCAATATAATGTTGGTTAAGATGTTTGTCAACACTTTATGAGAGTGTTACAAATATAACACTATATATATTGTTGCCACTCCTCGGACATTCAAAATCTTAAATGCAACACCTTAACTCTGGAGTGCCAGTGTGATAGTTTGCTGTTCTATGCTGAACCATTGGAGAAATAAGGGATAGCTGAGCCCTGCCGAACACATTCAGACGAGTATAGTTTCAGAGGAGTACATGGAATCATTAAATACTACAACTGATTACAATATCGATAGAATACACGATAGCATAATCCAGATGAGATTAATATAAAATATCTAGTGGTCATGGAATCATGGAGACAAATGCAATGTGTATCATGGCTGTATTAGGGACCATTCAAAATTTATCCTGAGGGGGGAGCCGGTGGAATTTGAGGGGGGTCACCAATAACTTCGAGCCCTACGAAGGGGGGTCATGTGTAACTAGACTGTGTGTAGAGGGGGGTCATCAGTAACTTGATAAATGATGATGATAAATGGACAGCTGTTCAGCTAAGATTTCTTGAGCTTCTGTATGAATTTCATGTTTTTAATGTTGAAGAACCAGGGTGGACTTTAGATGCAGGAAACACATGTATCAGAACACGGCTTTGTTTATCCATGGAGCCTATTAAACAGTAGGCTCTATGGTTTATCATAAGCCTAAACAACATACAGTACCATAGATAGACCTATGTTCTGTTAGCATTAATCTCTGTACAAACCTCCTGTAGTGTAGTAGGACATGAGACTGGTAAATGGCTTTATAATCATATTTACTCTTCTCAAGATGTATTAAAAGCTAGGCCCCTATTCAGCTAGATTTGAGTTAGTACACAGTGCATCTATAGCAAATCCTTTATCTAAACACATCCAGGTGCAGTGCGGCCTGGACCTTGTGGACATTGACTAGCTAAATGAATATAGCCTGAATTTTGAGACTGAAACAAATAATTTCAATGATTTATGCTGCCCCGAAGTTGAAGAAATAAATTGTGGCGTACTACAAGACAAGTTGCACTGACGGTAGTTAAAAGTCATGATGAGGATAATATTATAAAATATAATAATTTTAATAGTTTTATAATAATAAAATGCCATCTATTTTTTGCAGGCTTTTTGTAGCGAAGCCGACATGATGAATGCATGAAATTAATCATGTCGGATTCGTCCGTATTTTTATAAAGTTTATCTCTGTGTCAGTATAACAAACATAACCTCATTGTTTCCCTGAGCGGTTGTATGTAGTATTATCTATCATAATTATGCAGTATGACATAATTTTACCTCAAACCGGTGAATGCGAATAAATACGTCATACAGAATGTAATCTCCGAGCTCCTCGCAGTTACGTCGTAGTGCAGAACTGTGTCACGTTCCCTGTCACTTTTTCATATGTATAATACCATACCGCGAATCAGTTTATCAACGAATAGCTCTTCATATTATTAACGTGTTTTCAATCGGTCTTAATATAATTTCACACTGCATCATTTTAGTGCCCCTGGCTAGGTTGGAATGGTGTACGGACATTTCCCCCTTGGACATTTCTTCCAGTGGACATTTCCTCCACCCTATATTTTTAGGTTATTTTGAACATGGTTTTTAAATAATTTTGTAATAACGCAATTTTTTTCTATATATAAAGATATAAGGATTTCCACATATGTTTTACGATAATTGAGTCACAAAGTGATAAGTTATTATACATATACACAGTATATATCAGAATTATACAGTCAGCACATTTTAAAACAATATAAAAGATGTATACATGGTATATAGCGTAACATTAACTGTTCATAGGTCGGTGTCATGAAGCCATTTGATGAGCATAAAACTGAACTGAAGTGAAAACTGAGGTAAAAAATAGAACAAAATAATATTGTTTAAAAATACATCTTTTATTTTACCACAATGTGATATATTTTCTTAAAATGTTAAAATATATATGATTTATATGTTATCACTATGTGATCCATAATATTGTTTAAAAATGTGCTATATAATATATGATGTGCCATATTATTTAAAAACTATGTTCAAAATACATTGTAGGGTGGGGGAAATGTCCATTGAAGGAAATGTCCACCGGGGGAAATGCCCACTGGGGGAAATGTCCATGGGGGGAATGACCTTGTGGTGAGATGGCGGGGGGGTCATTGATAAATATGGTATCAGGTGAGGGGGGGTCACTGGTAACCTTCCAGCCAAAGGAGGGGGGGTCACACATAACTTAGGGTCATCAGCTGAATTTCCACCGGCCCCCCCCCCTCAAGATAAATTTTGAACGGTCCCTTACTTATGCAGTGCTTCAAGGTAAAATGTATCATCCTGCTTTGATACCAGTCAGTACCGAGATCGAATTATAGCTAGAATAGCGCGTGCTACTTCCGTAATATATCCTGAAAACAAGACTGATTTCAGCTGCATATAGCGACCTTGTTTTGCTTGTTTTGCTTGTTAGCGATATATTTGATGACTTAATCATCAACGCTAAATTGAAATCTTTTTCTATGCCGGCGCAGCATTTACGACTCAGTGAAGTATTTTTAAATTGCAATGTTGATCAATTATAGCGCCGAAGGCAGTAAACGTATATCTGCAAACGCGCATTGTGTACGGTACCGGTGTACCGTCCACCAACATCATCATATCAGATATGATGTGTAAGGCAGAAGCGGTGCATGTATGGATTAGCCGCATGGATGCACACAGACTGACATAAAGACCTGCTTGTCCTACACGGTATTGAACCAGCCTAGATAGACAATTAGTACCAGTAGCCACTGGGCATGGCTGGCAGTACCTATAACCGCCAGTACTCAGCTACCGTGTCATTGGTTTGATCCGGGCTTACATGTTCTAAAGGGATTTGTGAAGCATTACCCGCGTGGTACCCAATGTCTCTCGATTTATCTTGTTTGTGATCACGTACACTGTCAGTTAGCTCACCGAAAACGGGCATTCACTAGTCAGCCGTAGTCCATAACATCTCTATATCCATGCCAATGGTCTCAATACAAACACCGACATCCGACATCCAGAAAGCAGCCATTGCTCATGGAGAATACCGACATCGTAGAATTACATATAGTTATTGTCATTCGAAGCCATATATGGTCGAAACTTTTACTGACAAAAGCCTCTTATACATTGATGCATTCACAAATTCCAAGATACTGAGAAGGCAACATTGTCACAATGTTTACGGCTTCATCCCCTTACAGTGAATACCAGTGTTTTAATCTAATATAGGTTCTTCATGCTACAGAAATAAGTATTGTTTCACAGATAAGCCAAATCGAATCATCAATATATTGCATATCAGCTTACGGTCTTGAGCTTACGGTCTTTTTAATTCAAATTGACATTCAATACACCATTGACATATTCAAATACACGAAGACAAAGCTTTCAGAAACAAAACATCTTTGACAACTCAAGTGAACTGCATGATGGCGCTGGAAATCTCCCTTTTATCACACAATCTAGTGTTTCCGTCAGAGTAACGGTCCACATGTTTCAATGATGTCAACAAGGTATAGTGGTGTTCCCATCGTCACTGATCGGTCTTCTGGCGGTCACATAGTTCATCATTTTTTCAACAGATGACTTGATAGGGCTATTACATCATCGCTCTGAAATACTTATATCTAATACATCGCAAGCCGTTGCTAGGGGTCGGGTAGTCATATCTGTCCATATCAACATCTACAATAAAAGCCTGACTGAGATATGAATGACAGGAATAACTTGTGATGTTTTAGAAATATGCTGTTAGTTTATTTGTCTGTGGGGTCATATGACTTCTTGTCGGTACATCGGCATCGTTTTCCACCACCCTTTTAATGTTGCGTTTAATTGTCTGTGTACGATGAGATTCTGCTGGTGGACGTTTCATCCCCGAGGCTTGCCTGTGTATAAATCATTGTGCTTGAGTTTTGTGACTTGTAAACATGGTGGAGACTCAAGCGATGGTTTGGCGTGGAACCTCACAGATATATATATATATACCCTGAGCAAAAGTTAATCACCACTACAGTTTATCAACAGTTGTATTGCGTAAGCATGTACAGTTGCGAAAAGCGCGATTAGACAGTGCGTAATTGGACATCATACACGGCTACCCTTATAACAGACAAAAATGATGTAGATGATCACAGAATGACAGTCGTCCTGTGCATTTCCATGCTACTATTCCCTGCCACTATTCCATATAACCCTTTCTCATGAGGACGAAATTCTTCTGAAACTGAGAATCAATCGCCTAATCTGTATCATTGGAGCAAGGTGGCATTGCTCATGGAGAGCTTGGGTCATTTATTGTCTTTTCTGCATTGCGGGGTTCTTAGCTGTCACACTGAGGCCAAGTATGTCCCACAACTGCTCAAGAGGATTTAGATCAGAGCTTTGCGATGTCTAAGGTGAAATAGGGTGGTGCTTAACTTTGCGCAGTTGTATATATACAGGAGCTGTCTAACGAAAACCAGTTTAAAGTCACCACATTTATATTCAGAAGAGTACCTTGGTGATTACATAAGACTAGTAAAAATATTTTATGCAGATACAACATAACAACATATTGAAAGAATAAACATAGGCTACCTTAAACACCGGGATTCTCGTTCATGGCGATCGTGGACTACGAGGAAGTGATCCACCAGGACTAAATGGAGCTATATAGAGATAGTGTTTCGACCGAAATGAGGGTCATCTCATGAGAAACACTGGAAATATCTAACAACGTACTATTCGTTTGTAGATATAGTAATTTTCGAGGATGACCAGCAATTGACTGCACATACCTTGCCTACCATCTGCAGGCTGTTGGGAACACTTTTCAGTCAGTGCCACACGTTTTCCTCCTTTCAGAAAGTGGCTCAAGGAAATGATACTGTACTATACTATAAAGAGCATGTGATCGATGTTACTCACATTTGGTGAAGATTATCACACACTGTTTGTATAATACGATCGCATTCATCAGGATATCTGAATGACGAAAGTTAGATTAGAAGTCAGAATAGCGGTGAATTTATGACATATATAAATTTACATTCAGAATATCGTGTTGAACCTCATGTAAAAAGATTAATTCTGAAAAAACGTCATAGTGCCATGGTGAAGTTCGCGTTCAAATTAAAAACTAAATGCGGTGAATATCGAAAATTGAAAAACGATTGTGTCCAATAAATGAAATGTGGTTGAAAAAGAGGTTATGTTCTCACGGAATGTCCTGCTTATGTCTTTCGAAATATATGGCATGTAGGAGAGGGTATCAATAAGAAGTATAACAGTTGGATAATGTACACAATAGTTTGTTTGAAACATTAATCGAACCAGATACAGTCGATCGAATACGATCGAAGAGGTATCCCTTCTGCATGTTAGGTAAAGAAAAAATTCATTATTTGTGAAGTAAGTAAAAACGTTAAACTTAGCCCCCAGGTGGTGCCACCTATAGGCGAATCAGCACAAAAATATCCCCAAAAGATAATTTGAGGGAAGGTACCCACATACCACATTTGGAAAGAATCCGTTCAGGTCTTCAACAGTTACTGCCCTGAAATGCAATTTTACCTCGGCCCACAAGTGGCGCCACGTATAGGCAGATTGGCACGAAAAACAAACCCAACCGAGATCAGTTGACATTGGAAATAGAAAACTGATTCTGTTCATTATTACCGAAATGTTAACTTGGCCCACAGGTGGCTTCACCTATAAGCAGATCGACATTAAAAACAATCCCAAGCGAGAGCTTCAGGTACCTATATAGCAAACTTGGAAAGAATCCATTCTAGTTTTAAAAGTTATTGCCTGGGAACATAATTTTAAATTGACCCCCGAATGGCACCACCCATATGTGGATTGGCATGAAAAACAGTGCCAAGCGAGATATTGAGGCGAAGTACCCACATACCAAATTTGGAGAGAATCGGTCGAGGTTTTCAAAAGTTATTATCTGAAAATACTTTAAACTTAGCCTTCAGGTGACGCCACATATACACGAATCGACACGAAAAACAATCTCAAGCCAGATCTTGACACAAGGTACCCACACGCCAAATTTGGAAAGAATACTTAAGGTTTTCAAAAGTTATTGTCTGGAAATGCAATTTCAACTTGGCCTTAAGGTGGTGCCACCTAGAGGCGAAATGGCATGGAAAACAATTCCAAGCAGGATCCTTAGGCAAGGGACCCACTTACCCAATTCGAAAACATGGGCCTGTGCCTGATAAATCGAGTCGTTTTGGACTTGCAATTCATTGAGGGGTAGCAGGATTATACCAGCTTTGAGGACCACACAACATTTTCAAGTTTCTACTAAGATATATTGGATGCATAAGCTCAAACGCAACATATGAGGGTCGGGCAAGGAAAAGAAGAAGCGGAAAAAGCGGAAGAAGCAGTAGAAAGAAGAAACTGACAATCACATACATGTAAGGCATATCCCTAGGGTTGCCTAATTATTGCCAAGATCTGCTCTTTAATATTAGAAAGACATCGAAGATTGCTATGTATGTAATGCATGTGGTTTTTAAATGTATTTCATTACTTTTGTGTTTTTTTGAGACATAAAAGAGAGAAAGAGAGAAAGAGAGGCTGAGATACAAATTATGAGAGGAAGCTTTAGTTTGTTCCTGACATACATTTGATCTGATGCATTCATAATGTTGTCCTACCTGACATGTATTTGATCTGATGCATTCATAATGTTGTCCTACCTGACATGTATTTGATCTGATGCATTCATAATGTTGTCCTACCTGACATACATTTGATCTGATGCATTCATAATGTTGTCCTACCTGACATGTATTTGATCTGATGCATTCATAATGTTGTCCTACCTGACATACATTTGATCTGATGCATTCATAATGTTGTCCTACCTGACATACATTTGATCTGATGCATTCATAATGTTGTCCTACCTGACATACATTTGATCTGATGCATTCATAATGTTGTCCTACCTGACATACATTTGATCTGATGCATTCATAATGTTGTCCTACCACTTTCCACCACCATTGTACAATGTTGTATTTTGAGTTTAATTTCTAGCATTGTTTCGTTGTACATTTTTGTCGTCCGTCATAACTCTGTACAGACAGTTTGTTTTAAACCTACATAGTTTATCATGTGACGGTAGTGGGATTTGAAGGTATAAATATTCTATGACGGGACAAACTCTTTGGAAATGTTATCGCTTATTAATGTTAATTCTTCAATGTAGGCTAGGCAGATTCTTCAATGTAGGATCGGTAGATTCTTCAAAGTTGGACCAGTAGATTCTTCAATGTTGGGCAGGTGGATTCTTCAATGTTGGGCCAGTAGATTCTTCAATGTAGGATCAGTAGATTCTTCAATGTTGGACCATGTAAATTCTTCAATGTAGGATCGGTGGACTCTTCAATGTTGGACCGGT
Source organism: Hanleya hanleyi (assembly GCA_036873755.1). NCBI lineage: Eukaryota > Metazoa > Mollusca > Polyplacophora > Lepidopleurida > Hanleyidae > Hanleya > Hanleya hanleyi. Next base: position 32,232 of record JAVTVY010020676.1, read on the forward strand.
AGATTCATTATTGTATGATCGGTAGGTTCTTCTGTGTGGGATCGGTAGATTTCTCAATGTTGGACCGGTAGATTCTTCAATGCCGGACCGGTAGATTCTTAATTGTAGCACCGGTAGATTATTCATTGCAGGACCAGTTGATTGTTTATTGCAGGACCGGTAGATTCTTCGATGTTGGACTGGTAGATTCTTCAATGTTGGACCGGTAGATTAAACCAAATCCAGCGATTTTTGAATATCATTCATTAAAAAGCTTAATTTATATTTGAAGAAACATTGCCTCGTGATTTTTTCATTAACCCCACAGTTTTCATATCAGGCAAATAAATATTATTTTTGAATTTGGGGATTTTGAGATAGTTTTTAACATTGGACAAAACAAAACCATAATTTCATATTTCGAAGGCCTGAGAACAAGCCATATATAATATTTACGTTATAGACTTCACCGAGGGCATCTCTGCTGTTAATATTTCTGTACTTCCAAATCCATATTCTGCCTTTCTGACGTAGTTTAAGTTCACGGAGACATGTAGTGGCCTCTTCAATATGGACTATCAATATCATATATCATTGAATAAGATTATTAAAGCGGAAATTCTTTATGACGACTGAATGTCGGAGCTGACGTTTGCTGGGGATATATGCAGTTATACATATTATGAACTATACTGAATAGTGTTTATAATGATGAACTTGCTCGATACTCGATATTAATACATACATATTGGGAGAATGTTTCTTGAGGCCTTTAATATGCTGTTGAAAATACTATTATATTAAACCATCTCCTTTTGGTGATATAGTCGAGAAATTATATTTGCCGTAGTATAGCGTCGGTTGAAGGGTGGTTGATTTTAACAATGACTTACAAAACCGTGTTAAATGCCATGAAATACCCATCTTCGAAACACGTCGGACATATTGATTTGTCAGAAATGTGACAGAAATGATAACGACGATAATGTAAATGTCACAGTCATATAATTTACATGACACGCGACACTAGCTCATCTCTTATCTCTTATCTGATCAAGAGTGTGATTGCATCTCAATTATCCTTTTTTATCAAACATTAAGTAATATTTGTTACTGGCGCTGTAATATTTGTTCTGTTACTCGAACTGATTTAAATGTTAAGGGAATCGAAAGTACAAGTTTGATGCGCTATAGAAAATATTAATATTTTGGATATTTTATCAGCTTTGCTGGATTGAACTACAATAATTATATTCACCAGAACGAGCGATACATTTTCTGAAAGATTTTCAATTAGGGAATTAAGATTTGAGAAACAGTTTGCTTTTCTGGGTTTTTTTTTACAACAGCCTCGTTTGAAACTATATGAAGCAGTTTGTGAAAAATTAAAATCTTGCTAATTATAAGTTAAACAGTTTTCCTAATACCTCAATCTCAGATTCTGCCACATACATTTCATATCGCAATGGAGGGACTCACTTTCCAAATTTCTTCCTGGAAATGATTTTATAATAGTTCAATAATTATGTTGCGCCAAAAATGACATGAAAGATATTAGAAAGATGATATTTACAACCTACTTAAATACTGACCGAGTGAAAATGCAAAAAGCGGCTAATGTATGCCTGCCAGCTAAGATCGTCATATTCTTCAATGTAGGACCGGTAGATTTTTCAAACCGAGTTGAATGATTCATACGTCAAAGTAAATCTATCGAATTTTACATATCATTTATTTAAAATGTTGAAAAAAAATCAATGTACTTAATCGGGTCGATCACCTTAGAAAACCATAGGTGGGCCTGCAGCACTCATGGAAGAGCTAATTCAAACTAATCGACAACTATATGGGCAAATTGTCAATCATTTTAAAAGCTTAAATTTCGTATGAAGGAATAGTTCTTCATCATTTTCTACAACAATATATGTACATAGTTTTTAATACGAGGCAAAAATATATCATTCCCTAATTTTGGGAGTCTATTTGTGATTGAGATAGTTTGTAATATCAGGCAAAACAAATAATAATTTCGAATTACAGAAACCGAATGGAATACTTACGTTATAGTCATCAATATGGGCCACGTTTCTGTTGGTAATATTACCCGCACATTAAAGTCCATATATTGCATTCTTTTGGGTTCATCTTTGCATTATCCTCAGCCTTAGAATTGTACTGTTGTTGTTGTTGTTGATTCAAATAATGACGAGCAACAAGAGAAAGAAGTACATTAGACAAACGATACTTCATTTGAAATATGTACAGGAAAATGGTTGATACGAAGGCATCGTATTCCACATTCAGTAGGAAACTGTCGTCTTAAATCAAATATCCGCCTTCAAATTCTCTTGTAGGACATTTGTAGCATTGAATATCCAAGGATGAAGATGAACACAATCTAGTTCCTGGCAAGAAAGACGCGATTATCCGTTTCCATTGATAGCTAGACATCCCGATGATCCCGTCACTTAATTAGCATCAGTAACATATATGGCCTAATGTATCATGGGCAGCCTTCACACCGGTGTGTGAAGTCACGTGATATTCATTACCTACTATGGTTGCAGATTCGTTCATGTTTAATAGGTCACGCTAACCAACCTATAGAGATTGGCTATAATTTACCCAGATGCTATGTCGACTACATTTAGAGAATAAATCCTTTCCAGTGGCATTGTAACTATAATCTGACGTAAGCATCAATAATCATGTGTGTTGTCATACTTAGATTTATAGGACGTGTCATTCCTGAGCGAGATCATCTAAAGTTGACAACTACAACATTCTTTCAGAAATAGGTTCGAACATAAAACTGAAACGTCCATATCAATTTCGTGAATAATTAAAAGAAAATATAGAAATAAAATAAAACAACCATCTGGCAGGAACTTTCAAAGCGGTAAAGATAGAAACAAGCACAAATCTGATATCTTATTGATCACTTTGTTCACGAGACCCTGTAGTACATGTACGTCCATCTCGGTCATCAACAAGTCACTATTTATATCGGCCTGTTCTATTAAGGATAGTATAGTTTGTTAAAAACTTTCTCAAATAGACAATGGTGAAAAATGTAAATTCTCTCTTCACTTTGTGAAGAACACGTAATACATATGGACATTCCATATATTACGTTCAGTCAGCAAATTCATGCGAAGGCAGTTTCATATGTGCATGTCGATGAAAAAAGTGGACTACTCGAGCGTCCGACCAACCTGTCACCATCTATCGCTATCTCCTTCTTCTTTTCCGTTCCTCTATTACAGCTTTTTTCCTGTTGTTAATAACATTCATTAATTATTTTCTTCCGTGTGCTTTTGTGTGCATTTATTCTATGCTCCCGAGATTGATGATTAATGATCACACCTCAATATCTCAGTCAACAATAAATATAGATATGCCAAACTTCTTCAATCGAAGATAAGAATACTAATAATTTTAAGAAAAATGCTATAAAACAGTATAATTTTTGTCGTTGTTTTTTTCACGTCCTTCATTAAAATCTAAGTACATGTTCATCCATAGAATGAAAACACACATTCTATGGATGAACATGTACTTAGATTTTAATGAAGGACGTGAAAAAAACAACGACAAAAATTATACTGTTTTATAGCATTTTTCTTAAAATTATTAGTATTCTTATCTTCGATTGAAGAAGTTTGGCATATCTATATTTATTGTTGACTGAGATATTGAGGTGTGATCATTAATCATCTGCATGGTTCTATAGTTTTATCAAACCTTAGTTTGACTGCAAATAAATATAGATTCCTTAGCTTGTCGAATAAGGTTTAAGACAAGTTTGTACACAACTACCAAAATATATCACACGAACAGGCTCTACATATTCACTCAAGGTGGGTAAATCAGCGAAGAAGATAAATTATGTGGTCCCGACAAATCGCCGTCTCCTGCTTGTTTGAAAAATTATGGCATGTGTCTTCTCGTGATATTCCTAATATATGAATTCCACAGATGCAAATATTTCATCTGTTGACTGTTTACATTCGCTTAGTTTGACACTTGAACGATCACGACGATATTCAACAAATAGGTATCCATATTTATGGGAAAAGGTGGAACAATATTTTAAAATGTGATATACTCAGGTATGATAAATTCGATGTTTTTTATTATTTTTAAACCAGTACTGAACTGAGTCTTATAAACCAAATCGAAAATATTTCACTTTTCGGCTTTTTGTACTTCAAGATCACTTGCTGGATTAAACTAAAATAGAAGTCTATGATACCTTGTGTTACATTAATGAAATATGAAGTTTTATGGTTGATAATGTTTAAAACTTAGCGCATATAGAGTGATAGTATTTTGTAATATTCGTGTTTATGCTTCGCAAGATCACGAAAACAAGACTAATTAGAGGATATTAATGCACGAAAATGAGTAGAATATCCAAAAAATATCAGAAAAATATTTCACGCAAACATGCAGAGGGACTAAAACATACATGACCGGAAAAATTGAGTCAGTTGATCTATTTTTGCGTTCATGTCAGGCTATGGTCGTATGTCCCTTTTGGAATATCTGTTAACGGAATAACCATATAACTAACTAATCAGCAATCAGCAAAGTTTATATTTTCATAACTCTTAATTATATTAAAGTTACATATGGATTCAAAGAAATGAAAAAAAAATCTCTAATATTTTAAGTCATAAAACAAAGAAATAAATATATTGATAAGAGAAACTTACGTATGTGTTCAAATTGGATCCAAATATGCGAATAATCATAAACTCGCCTGAGTGATTCTCCGAATAAAACACACAGACGAGACGTGATATTATAAATTCATAATATACATTTTTAATAAAGATTTATATATTTATATTTGAAAATTGAAAGGTGATTGGATGAAAGGGAGTAGTTACCACTAGACCTGTGCAGGTTAGCGAAGATCGCAATTTTTAACCGTGTCACCAACCAACGTGTCACCATGCAGTCTTATCAGTAGATGCAGAACTGCTACAGGCAAAATAAATGCAACTTTGGATATTTTCTTCCTACGGAAGTATATGGACCGCATAATTAGTGATTTATCAGCAGCACGTCATCCTTGAACGCTCATGCTGATCGTGCTAACTTTGAAATACTATAAAAGGAGATTAACGTTACCATATAATCGTAGAAGCATTGTTTGAAGGAAATTCAAGCTATGCTGCAGCAAGCTGCTCAAGTGGCTAGATGAGAGACAGTACTATTCAAGTGGCTAGATGAGAGACAGTACTATTCATGTGGCTAGATGAGAGACAGTACTATTCAAGTGGCTAGATGAGAGACAGTACTATTCATGTGGCTAGATGAGAGACAGTACTATTCAAGTGGCTAGATGAGAGACAGTACTATACATGTTAAGCCTGATGGGTTGAGGCTTACGTCTTGGAGTTTTTACGTAGGATCTTTCTGCATATATATGCAGATATGGAAATATACACCATTTTCCATACAGAAATTGAGATTACAGTGTACCAACGATGGGATACAGTGATTGTTTAATTCTCTAACGCCTACCCATATCGTTTGTCTACATGACATTTATATAGTGTGAGCAAATTATTCTTTAATGTATGTTTCTCGTCGGGGTCCATGCTTAACCGCTCTAATAATGAGGCAGGCCAACCTGAAAGCTTTTCTTTTTTCTTAGGTGGTTAAACACTGGGGTACTCCCTCCCCCAACCCCCAATCTCCTATCCTGAAGCCCTTGGAGCAGAGCGAGTGGGATTTCAAAAACTTCTGGATCCTCTCAAAAGACCCTCACACTGGGGGATTTCGTGCGACAGTGGCAATTACAAATTCACTATTTGCGAACGGCGATATACCGACCAATTTGGACGTGTAGAATATGCGGGTACACTAGACTTCGCTTGGGACACTCCATCTCCTGCAAAAGAAAGGTGAATAATACGATCAACTACAAAGATAATATATATTGTACAACCTATAGCACAGCGTTGATGAGTACGTCAGACTGTAGGTACGAGATGTTTGTATTGTCTATTGATATGAGGACATGCGATGTCACGTTTGATGTGACAGAATTTTGTTGAATCCCGAAATATGGATCAGTCAGTCGTCTCCTACTAAGAATTTCCGCGTCAATGACGTCATTGGTATTACATTAAGAAATTGTTTTTAGCTGCATGAATTACACACAGCAGCAATAGATTGAGCATGTTGAAGAAAAAGACAACGTTAATTCCCATGCGCTTATGTGGTGATTTGTCGGATTTTTTAAACAGGCTCGATTTCCTAACAAAAGTGTGCAGACACCTCAGTATACGATAGAAATGTACAAAGGAGAGATACCTCATACAACATCACTCTTTCTGTATATAGGTTATAATTCACGATTTCACCGTGCAGTAGTATCTTTCAGATTCAACGGTTGGAGAAAGCAAACTGCTCCTGAGGCTGTAGATTTATGTCTGTGGTACCATATACTCCGAATAATTCATCAGTGTTCAGGAAAAGGACAACCGGAAAAACATGATGAGTGTTTCCCCCTAGATCATTTGTTTTTTGCTTGATATGGTGAATTTAAAACAATTTGATAGTTAAGAATTCGCTAAACATATAGAGTTGGTTATTTTTTGTTGTGGTCGCAATTAATGTATTTCCAAACATTGTATTTTTCTACTGGTCCTCTTAATAATGGGGCAGGCCAACGTGACATGTTCTCTTGGAGGATTTTCATAGACTGTGCTTTTTCCAATAGAATAATCGATAGTTAATGTAACTTGTGACACTCTTGCAAGCATCTAGGTATTCCAAACTAGCAATCTGTTTGTGCGCATTCGATAAACCCCGGATGTGATTAGGTGTTTTTTTGGTGATACATTATTGAAGTACCGCATGGCGTCCGTGACTTGGAGGATCGAATATGACGCGATAGGGACATTGTAGCGAGCAACTGAATGGTCAAATTCCGTCAAAATGAAACAATGATGATGAATGAATCTGTCAGTTTCCACTTTTCCTTCAGCGGAAATATCTTAGTCAAACGAATTATTACTGAAAGTTTAAGAAGATTATCGCTGGTAGAGATGAAACACTCAATACATCGTTTGTTGGTTGTTCTACCTTTCCCAATTTTTCTATTAGTGTCACACCATAGTGAAGCAGACCTAATTTATCTCAGTATAAAGTCTTTGACTATCTGCGCGCAATCGAAATTCCGAGCAGCACAAAAATAAAAAAAAACCTAAAATATTATCCTCGCTGGAACGAATATGATTTAACGTCGCTCTCAACACTATTGCAGTCATATCTCTCTGGGACGAGCCAGTCCCTATAGAACAAGAGAAAAGAACCAAAACAGTCGTGTTTGTTCATACAGGTCTGTATTGCCAAATGAAAGGAATACACTTCATGATAAATACATGAAACGATAACATTTGCACAATGTATATGGATTTTCTGCAATAAAGCATGCAATTCCTGAAATAGATGCTTTTTAGTTTCATTAATGCGGTCATATATTTTCAATGTGACAAAATGAATTGCTCGTCTAGCTAACAGAATAGAAAAAGATAACTGAACTCAGAGATACAGAAGCATAACTTCAACAAACGAGTATCAAGGTTAATAAATATGGAAACAAATAACGAAATAAATAAATAAATAAATAACTGCGCACCTACCTGGATGAACAATGCCGCCAGAGATTTCCCAGCTAAGCGAGCTAAACAACATACAGTTTTATAGCGAGCGCTAAATATGTTTATACTGAAACGAGAGCTTGAAGTTTGTACCACAACTATGCAAATAACAATTCGAAACTGTAACAACTGAAACTTTTTATCGAAGTTACATTTTCTATCAGACAATAATTGTACATTTTGTACATGGAAATTTCTATCATAATTGGGGCATCTAATTATGTACGCCTCACAGATCATATCCTATACACATAATGTGTTGATTTTACGTGTTGGAGCACGCACTTTCAATGTTACGTCTGACTGGCAAATAAAACATTAAAACCACAAGTATTCCCGACAGAACTTTACGTTAATCGACTCAAAGCAATATGCTGGAAATATTTACTACACAAATCTTCGTAATATCGGGACACTTACCTAATAAATCAAGAAAAATCAGAAGAAAATACTAAATTCGAAATAAATTTGTCTTGGTTAGTCATCTTATTCAGCCATACGGTCCATATACCACATTCTCTTGTTTGCTTTCTCTCGAATGCTATTCAATTCTATTCAAACAAGGTACTTACCGTGGAGCGTTTGAACACCTTGTAACATTTGTATGACCGTGACCATTAAGTCTCCCGATTAGACACAAGTCGGGTGTCGTTTCTGAAACAAATCTCCAGTCTATGTCATATGTAAATGGAAGGGACAGCAGAGCCTGCAATGAAGGAAATTGTAAGACATATTAAATATGTAAATAATTAGCCATCTGTATAATATCTCATTGAGGCTAGGTGCCCCTGAGTATCCAAGATTAATCGATCTGTGACCTTGGCTTCTGACAGACTCCTCCTCAGTTACGGTACGTATGTACCCAGCTGGCGTACGCGTAGTGCTAATAAACAGGGCGTTATTTCACAAACGATAGAAAAAAATGAAAAGGCGCCAGGGAGAAAAAATGCCCACATATATGTAATATATGTTTACCCATTAATTACTTATTTCGTGTTTGCATGTTTTAACACCTTTTACAATCAATGTGATAAGACCTAAGGTGTTCACACTTCTCACACTTATTATGTTACATAAGGTGTATGTAAACAAATATATATGAGCATTCAAACCATACATTCACATTGTGTAGACGTCTCAAATATATGACACAATTGACGTAATTTGAGGTTAGGAATTCTGGCAAAGATACAATGTAGAAAACGTGCTGTGGGCCTATATGGGTTTTTGGTCTCCCGTGCAGCGATCAAAACCGACAGTCGGTGCTAATAAGAAACTGCTTTACAGGTTATGCAAAATTCATCAGACTTGATGAATGCATACATATGTGCATTACACGATTACAATAATACATGTAATTAAACGCAACATTGAATGGGTGTTGAAAAACTATGCCGGCGTACTGACAAGAAGTCAGGGACTGATGTCAAAAAACCATTAACAACGTCAAAAAGCCACCCACTCTCTTGGAATGAGGATAGATGTATAGCAAATACAGCCAACAACGTCGCCGTTCGCGACTTGTGTTGGCTCTGTCAATACATTTTTAGGAGATCGTCGGTGGTTTCCTGAAATTGCTGTGACGCTCAATTTTAAGTTTAAAATGGGGTAGGAGGAATTATGCTCGACGTATAGATTCAACTGTAATCGCAACCGCAAAATCTCTGAAAAAGATCGCACTCGGGGCGTTTCAGAAATACATGCACGAGTAATATATATATATTTTTTGCGTTAGAGTAGCGTTTCATGACAAGTATGTTGGATAGAAACTTGAGGCACCGGTACACCAGTCACATGCGATTTTCATCAAATCCGTATTCTTAATCCATAACCCATCATCCAAGATTTTTCAAATTTCAAGTCCATGGAAGATCAATCTATGAGAGATCAATGAGAGATGGGGTTTTATGGCAACAAGTGACGTTCGGCGTAGGAAGGTAGCATACCAAGGAACGCGGTATGATTGCAATGTACTTGCAAACAGTTTCTGACTCATAAAAAGACTTGCATTGACGTTCCCAGGATTGTTCGTTGATTGATGATGGGAAATCTGCATTGGTTTCATTCGAATTCCAATGAAGGTAGATTGTCGACGAAAGATCAGTAAAATCGAAATTTCTGGGAATCAAGAATCCACTATCCAAATTCTTTGAACACAGCTTGCAGTTAAAAGGATGGTAGCTTTTCTTGAATCAGAAATGATTATATCCCCAAATCAATTTGGTTTCCCTGCGAATCACTCTACCTTTCTTGCCGTGCTTTCACTAAATGACAAACTTATCACTACCAAAGAAAGAAAACAGTTCAGTATTTCTACCTTCCTAGATCTATCCAAAGCCTTTGACACCGTCAATCATGATATCCTTCTGCACAAACTAGAGTATTACGGTTTTCGTGGCACCACTAATAGCTGGTTTTGAAGCTATCTATCTTCGCGATCCCAGTGTGTATCATATAACGGAACAATATCGCCGTTTAATCCTATCGATACTGGCGTGCCTCAGGGGTCAACACTAGGTCCTATTCTATTCTTAATATGCATAAACGACATCACCAAAACAACAACCATTTTAGACATAAATCTTTTTGCATACGACACCAGCGATTCACTCTCAGATACAGATCTAAGTAGACTGGCTGAGATTATGTCAAGTGAACTCGAAAAGCTTCATGATTGGCTCTTCAGCATTAAACTCTCATTAAATGTAAAAAAACTAAATTCATGTTCTTTAAACCAAACAGATCTCTTAATATTAATACTTCGCAGATATCACTATTCGGGACCGAGATCGAGCCAGTTTCCTGTTTCAAATTCCTTGGAGTTCATTTCAATGATAAACTGACTTGGCAAACACATATTGACGAACCCACTTCTAAAATATCTAGAAATATTGGTGTTATTAATAATATAAGAAATTGCCTCAACAGAAAAACCTTGATTATGTTGTACTATTCGTTGTTCTATTGCAATCTGGTTTGGGGAGACATATACTCAAATCATTTGATACCACTCGTCAAATAACAAAAGAGACTGGTTCGCATTATCACATGCAGTAGTAAATACGCTCACTCCAGTCCTCTTCTAGAACAATTAAACATCCTGCCTCTGTGTCAAATAAACTGCCATCGTATTGTATTATTCACTCACAGGTTTCTTTACGATGCATCTTCCATTCCGATAATATTTTCAAATTATTTTAGAAAACTTTCTGAAGTTCACTGCTATCCAACCAGACAAGCCAATCTTAACCTATATAGGCCGAGAGTGCAATCAAATCTTTCACACTAATGGACAAAAACGAAAGCCCCACGTATTTGGAACGCTTTACCTCTTGAGGTGAAGTCGATCCCGTCACAATCTCTCTTTAAATGTAGATTAAAATCCTATCTTGTTCGCCTGCACTGACTTAGCATATTAGATAGTTTCCCCGATTTTAGTATTATATATTTTATCAAAAAAATGTTTGGTTTCATAATCTATTCCACACAGTCCTCATTTTTTTGTCAACGACTGCTGCATGTGCGAGAATTGGAACACTATTTTTGTGTCGGGAGGTGAACGTAACAACCGTACCAAGAAGGAAACCGTTTCGAGGCAGCTGTTTTCGATTGATTCGTCCATTTTCAATATGTTCTGGTTAGAATTGGATTAAAACCTTCGTATCAGTATTTGTTATTTACTAATTTACCGCTGGGACGATTTCTTATACCTCTCAAAATATATAATATATCAAACCCCCTCGATTTCCTGGATTATGGACGAAGAAATTCTTTAATGGGCGACGGTTGAATATTGAATGACAGGCTAGGAGCTTGTAATTTAATTGCAATCTCCGGGTTTTGGCTCGTTATGAAAGATGTCCCAATCATGATTTATCAGTTTGAGGCGGGTGATGTTCAACGAGTGCGAATCATTCTCTTGTCAGAGAGAATTTCAATCAAAATAGCTCCGAAATATATTTAGCTGGTTAATTCTAGACGATTTTTTTCCACGCTCGTTTGTGAAAATGAGCACTGCACCGGCTAAAGCTCGTGGGAAACAATTATTCTTGTCAAAGGTCCAAAATATCTTAGTTATATTACCACTTACACAAAATTCTCTCGGGAATAAACCCAAAAACTGGATAGAGCAGACAATACATACGGATCTGATGAGCGCAGGTGCCGTCTATCTCAATTAAATTGCACCATATCATGGAAGTCCATAGCGGTCACTCGCGTTCTCGCTATCTCGCGCTGTAGATTTGGCCAGGTCAAATGGCAAGAATACGCAAATTCGTAAATTAGTGGCGCGAATGGCCGACAGCGGCCATTGGAAAGGTCGCGGCTCGAGCACACGAGAACACGCAAACGGTGCTATTAGCGAGTCGCGACCTATCATTCGCGTGTTCTCGTTCTCTCGTAAACTCGCCTCAGGATATGTCGCGACACGCGGCACGCGAACGCGAGAATGTAGGGCGCGATTGCTTAATAGCGGCCATCAAAAAAGTCGCGGCACGATAACACGCGAACGGATCTTCCGTTTCAGCTGATGTGCAGACGCGGAAGAGAATAGTGCGATTGCACATTCCGGCGCAAGGAAAATCGACAGCAAATTGTGGGAAACTTACAAATTCGGAATAATAATGAGATTCGGTGATACAGAATATAAATAAATCAATTTGCATACGATACAACTATCCTTTTGGATTGGACAAAACATTCTCTTAAAAGTTGTATTTCCACTGTGAAAACATTTGGTAAATTATCGGGTCTTCGGATGAATATTAATAAATGTAAAGCTATCTGGCTGGGAAGCAAAAGGTTTTGTCAAGACAAATTATATGCCATGATTTAAACATAGAATGGTGTGCAGATACGTTCTACTTGTTGGGGGTCACATTTACTGCAGTTCTCCACCAAATGACGGAAATAAATTATGAAAAAAGCTAAGGGAAATTGAAAAAAATATTAGGACATTGGGAGAAAAGAAACTTAACAATTCTTCCAACTTTATGAAAAAAAACTTGAGGAATAAATTCTTAGGTAGAATAAAAAGAATTCAGTTAATCGAAGACTATGATAAAGGAGGTATGAAAATGATAGAACTAGATCAATTTGTTCAGGCGGTAAAATTGTTTGTTTTCGAAGGCTTATTTTGAACCCATTCAAGCACCAAATATTGTTTCGACAGATAAGATTTGAATATTCGTTAGGTGAATGTGGCCCCAGACAACTCAAACAATTAGCCAAACAGACTGAGCTATTTTGGAAGAATGTCTTTCTAGCTTGGGCTTCGTGTTTACAGGATACTAAATGTGAAGAACAAGACCAATTTCTCTTTTGTGTAACGATAATGTAACGGTCGGGTATTAGTATATTTTTTTTTTAAATATGGTATGATAAAGGTGTTAGATATATTAATGACTTATTGAATGAAAGTCGAAAGTTTCTAACGTTTAAAAAGTTCTTATATAAGATTAACACAAACTACTTAGAGTTCGTTGGAGTTGTCAAAGCTGCCAAGAGTTATTTATTATTCATAAAGAAAAATTAATTAATTAATTATTTTATCCCTTGACGCCCTATCCAATTTCGCTGTTAACAAAAAACACCCGTTCTATATTATGATGAAAACTCGAAAATATAGGAAACCCTCTTGTGGAGCTAAATTGTCGTGGTGTCTGCAAATGATTGGAAAAATATACACAGAGTGGCATTCACTTTCACTAAGGACGCAATATTTGTTGTGGCTGCAATACAGGCTGGTAAATCGAATTCTCTGTACAAATTCCTTTCTCACAAGTGAAATATTCAGATTTATGTGACTTTTGTCAGAAGGAAACTGAAATTTTAGAACATCTTTTCTATTCTATTTTCTATTTTTGGGGCCCAATTGGCTGATTGGATAGCTTCCTGCATCCCTATTGTTACTAATATTCCACTAAGTTTATACTATTTGAAGACGTACATGGAACAGACAAGATAACAAATGTTGTTTTTCTATTAGCAACTCATGTAAACGGAAACCGCCTATAGCCTTTAACAAATTATTACGTAATTACTATGAAACCGAAAATATGGCATATTATTGTGACAGTAATTATGAAAGATTCGATGACAGATGGAAACTATATGGAAGACAGTTTTACAAGAAGAGTAAATGTGAAAAAGAAAATATTTTTTGTTATGCCATCAGCATTTGCTGTATTATCTAACCTGAATAAAATTTAAAAAATGTGTGAATCAAGAGAATGAGCGGTAGGGTCTGTGCATGAACTGAACCGGAAGCACCGTTCGCGTGTTCGTGTGCCGCGTGTCGCGGCCTATCCTAAGGCGAGTATGCGACAGGACGCGAATGGTAGGTCGCGACTCGCTAATAGGCATCGTTCGCGTGTTCTCGAGTTATTGTGCCGCGACCTTTTTGATGGCCCCATATTCTCGCGTTCGTTTGCCGCGTGTCGCCACCTATCCTGTGGCGAGTTTACGAGAGGACGAGAACACGCGAATCGCTAATGGTAGGTCGCAGCACGCGAATGGTAGGTCGCAGCACGCGAATGGTAGGTCGCAGCACGCGAATGGTAGGTCGCGACTCGTGATGGCCGCTATTATCCATTCGCGCCCCTAATTTTCGTTTTCTCGCCATTCGCCTGGACAAATCTACAGGACGAGATAGCGAGAACACGAGCGCCCGCTATGGGCTTCCATACTTACCTCATTTATTAATTCAGTCAGATGAGCCACGGGAATGACAGAATTGGGCTATTCCACAGACCGTGCGCTATTGCCTAGAAATTGTGCGATATCACGAATTACAAAACTTCATGTGACGAGAGGACGAACGAACGATTGGTTCAGCCGAATGAGGATGAACTGGTAAGATATTTTAACAAATACAAGTTGTGGGAATATTTATTACGAAGATGTGTACTCGCTCGCTGTGCGAACTTGTTCTGATGCGCCGTTGTCTTTGACAATGAACTGTCCGACGATCATTTGCCCATCGAAGAAAGAGTGCGCCAAGCTTGTTAGTTAATACGAAGATACTTAATACTCCAGACTTGATAAAGGAAAATTACACATCACGTGTGGAATTCTGAATTAATTAACAAACGAATGTGAAATCCTGCCCTCCCCATGTGGCTATGCGTGATTCTGTTTCAGCATGCCCATGTAATTTTTAAAAAAAATACTGTTTTATAAATAGGATCTGCTACACCAGACATCTGGGTTAATCCGGCTGCAAGCACAATAATTACTTCCTGTATCAGATACCAGTCAGTAACTCGCTAAAAAAATCACATAGCTCCGTGAGACTGTCACATTAAGGGGGCAGGGTAGCGAGCAGATAACAATCTGAGCTAGAGGTTGTACACACTATCGATACGGTGCCGGTACGTTGTATACATCAGAAACCGCCTGAGGTTAGGCTATTGGGAAGAGGGAGTGCACTTGGGAACATGATGACATTCGAGTTTAGTGTAACAAATGAAATACTTAAGACTTCATATTTGCCTTATCAAATGCTGCCTTGTATAGTAAAATACTATTGATATATTGACTAAATGTTTTACTGGATTCCCAGCTTGTTTTTATTGTCTAGGGCTAGTTTTGCATGGCTGTATGCACGACGAGATACTTCTGCCGAATCAATAAGTAGACATGTATATATCCAATTAATGCTACTGTTATATTACTATTTGTTATATTACCCAATTATGTTTACATATGAAGAAAGGTAATTCAAACGAACGAAGTTGCTGAACAGGTGAGATAAAACCCCAAACATCTAAAAAACATCACAAACTAAGTCAAAAAGGGAGATGAAGAACGGAGAATATAACTAAGAAATCATCCCTATATGTGCGATTTTTGAAAAAAAATAGACCCAGAACGCATAACATAAGAATTTATCTTCAATGTTGGTGAAAAAATTGACTAAAAATGTTATCACGAAAGTAAAATGTAAAATGAACGAAATTTAATCTAAAAATGAAGTCGAACAGAAGCAAACACTGTAGGATGAGTGAGTGAGTAGGATTTAACGTCGTTTTCAACATTGTTTCAGTCATATCACGACGGTGCCTACATGTGCCAGAACACGAGAGTGTCCACAGTTCCTATTATTCTGGACACTGATCAGCCCAGTCAGTACCATGGCTATGCGTCATTGGTATGAGGGAGCAATTGTAGGGCGGTGTTGGGGAGCGCGCTGCACGGCATACTCAGTATGGGACCTGATCAACATTAGATGATATGGATACAGATGCAAAGAAGATATAATGGGGAATTACCATGGCTATGCGTCATTGGTATGAGGGAGCAATTGTAGGGCGGTGTGGGTGAACGCGCTGCACGGCATACTCGGTATGGGACCTGATCAACAGTAGATGATATGGATACAGATGTAAAGAAGATATAATGGGGAATTACCATGGCTATGCGTCATTGGTATGAGGGAGCAATTGTAGGGCGGTGTGGGGGAACGCGCTGCACGGCATACTCTGTATGGGATCTGATCAACATTAGATGATATAGATACAGATGTAAAGAAGATATAATGGGGAATTACCGATGGCTATGCGTCATTGGTAGGAGGGAGCATTTGTAGGGCGGGTTGCACGGCATACTCTGTATGACCTGTGCCCATTGTAATACGATGGAGTGCCCAATCAAACCAAACCAAACCAAAACAGCACCCGGTCACCCATCCAAGTATTGACCGAGCTCAACGCTGCTTAACTTCGGTGATCTGACGAGAACCGGTGTGCCCAACGTGATGCGCCGTACCCTCACTGTAGGATGAATTCCATCTGTTATCTAGTATTATTTTTTTTTACAAAAATTAAAACTACCCGTTTGGAGATTACCCACTTAAAACAGGAGTTAGTATGTTTATCTATCAGATTGATCAAGTAATTAACTTTAAGGATAGCTGTCCTTTTCGAGGCAGTTTTTGCGCCCCCGTGACAATTTGTCGTCTGTATCAATAAATATACAAGATAACCATAATAAACTATATATATTTTATGAAAGCGTCCATCGTAGGGATTCCAACTATATGATTTGTATAACCGAAGCTGTGTAGAAAATATTCCAATTTAAAAAAAAATAAAATGAAAACAATAGCGTTCATTTTTCAATTGAAATTTCATGAAAACTGTTGGTCTTGTATCAACTTTGATGGTATACCTTGATAGGAGACAATTCGAACTAGTAAACAATATCACATTTTTTTAAATTTTTGCTTGGTTTTGTTTATACAGCTATTTTACTAAAATAAATGGAAAAACGTACTATTTTACGGTTGTTTGTCTTAAAAGTTGAATAATTAAAAAACTAATCCGAACTTACAAAAAGTGAGATAGGGTTTACTAGATCACCTTATAAGTAACAAGCATGCCAAATTTCAAAAGCGTAGCATGGATACTTTTCGAGAAATAAACGTTTAAATCTCGGATTTTGTACAAAAATGAAAGGCTAGAAATCGGGCAAAATGTGTCCAGCTATACATCTGATGAATGAATCCGATTTTTTTTGCTTGAATTCTATTGTCAAAGTCAGAAAGCCAGTTTGAAATAAATATATCTTTCACCCTAATTTTAAACGTATTCAAAAAATTATCACTAACAGAATCTCTATACATCCACACTTCCGCGAAACCATGAACTGACAATATGTTTTGTACCGAAGACGCCCAATTCGAAACTCCTTGTTCAGCCGAGATAACAAGGTGTTTGTACACAGTACTTAATATCAAATGTGTACTAATATGAACTTTTAACCAATATTTAATAATTCGAACCAACCGTTCGCACCGCATTGGTAATCTACCAAGTTCTCCGTAAACCGCTGCATTTGAAGTAGTTTTATAACCATTCAGGACATTTTTACAAAAATTTCTATGAACTCTTTCAATCGCTGTACCCGCATGAAATCACCAAATTTCACAGCCATAGCTTAGTACTGGGCCGAATATCTGGCATGTCGTTTTGGGTAGAAGCTGACAAACACGCATATTTTTTAGCAATAAATTCAAAGATTTCAGATCCTTATCTGCAATGGTTTTTGGGGTTTTCGTGAATTTTAAGTTACTTGTCAAAACTAATTCCAAATAACAAAACTGCTCAACTACCTCAATTGGAACTCCAGCAAAGGACCACTCTTCAACTGATTTCAGTTCCCCCCCTCTTCTAAACACCATGACATTTGTTTTCCCAGTATTCACCGTTAACCCTCAATTGAATTGAAAAAATATAATTAGAAACAAAAATACGGATTTTTGCATAGTTTTGATCATAAGGGGATAGATTAATGTAAATAAGTAGGACTAATAGATAATTAGCTTATCATAATACAGCGGAAATGAGTTTTGGAAAGGGAAATTTAACAGACTAAAATGATAGTAACCAAGCCCAAGCTAAGGCAATCTGTTTAATTGTTTCAGTGCCTCGGAAACTAAATTTTTAATCCTAATATTGAAGCACTTCTATTTATAACTTTGATTTCATTTTTTCACCAAATGTTAGAGGAAATAGTGAATATTTGAATGAAGAAATAAAAAAAAATGACCAATTTTGACCCTCTAAGGGGACAGCTATCTTTAAAGTTTTCAACAAATATTGAAAATAAGGTAAGATTTAGATTGAGTCATAAATCATGTAACTTAGCTGAATAATCTACCGATCATAAATAAACTAACGGTTATAAATTGAAAAATATCGTTCCGTGGTATACTTTTGCTCATTTTCTCGTTTACTTTTTTCGGAGATATTTTCCAGAATGACTACTACGATATTGAGCTAGCATTCATGAATTTTGGACACAATGCTGCTGATATGTAGATCTAAATAGCATTTCTGCATTTCATTGTTAAAATATGTTTTTATAATTTAGAAAGAACTACGAATTGGATGTTGAGGTTCAGAATGCTACTTTGTGTAATTTAATCGCATAATTTATACCATGTATAAGATCAGTAATGTTTGTTCCTGTATAATATCAATACGCATGACCTAAGTATAATATCAATACGAATGACCTAAGTATAATATAAATGCGCATGACCTAAGTAAAATGTTGTTCCTGTATAATATCAATACGCATGACCTAAGTATATAATATCAATACGCATGACCTAAGTATAATATCAATACGCATGACCTAAGTATAATATCAATACGCATGACCTAAGTATAATATCAATACGCATGACCTAAGTAAAATGCTGCAAGACGCGTGACTGACACCTTAGAGCGTGAATGAATGACTAGATGTATTAAAAGTGTGACTGTGAACAAAGGATTAATTATTTGGCAACTAATTGGTGTTAACGTGTGGCGTGTGCGGTTAAAATGTGTGAACGTCTCATCCACCTTTTATTTGTAAACATACAATTGTGCGGCAAGAGAATATTTGCTTCCTTGCTGTGTATTAGTTGTCGTTTCGCTTCATTGAAGAAGCTGATGACAGGTTCCTGCGGCCTAAGGCGATGACATGTGAGTGATAAAAGGTTTGCTCAAAGAATGAAGCGGTAACGTCCCTGAACGGAAGAGGGACAGATGAGTGGAATGCTCCAATCCAGTCACCACTATCCTTTATAAAAGACAAGAGGAGAGGCGATTCGGAACCATTGGAGTAAACAGCACTTCACTTGTACGCTTCTCCACTCTGGATTCAACCACCGACGAAAATCAACACCGATATGACCATGCCGTCTCAGACTTTAATCGTCGTTATCTGCCTGTTGTCTGCTGCTCTCGTCTTGGAACTCTTTGGTTCAGTTGAATGTCGCCCCGTGGGCAATCCATTGGAGAAAGGTCAGGGTTTTCAAGCTGTTACTCCGTTAACCGCCGGTAACATTCGCCCATTGGTTGGTACCATCTGGGATCTGAGTTTCTGCGGTGGCGGTCTAAAGCTCAGATTGGGAGGAAAAATGATCAACAGGCCCCTATTCATATTCACAACGATAGATGCCGTAAGTATTTCACTGTTATTATTCTTGGTCGATATTTATGGTGAGGAAAGAATTTTTATTCAAGTTGACAATTTTATTTCTTTTTAATTTTTACTCTGTAATAATAATCATAATAATAATGATGTCAAACGACTTACAGTGATTGGATGATAGAAACCTCGTGCTGTCTTCTGGGGACGATTTAAAACTTGAATTTGTATTTATTTAAAGTTAAATTTCGTACTAATCGGGATCTGGGAGAGCGGGCAGTTTATTTTCACGCGCATATGAACGACAGTATGGTATTTGCCAAAATGTTCACAACAGGCTAAACAAATCTGCAGACATCCCAAAAAGGTTATTTATCAACAAAAGATTGATACATAAGTATAAGAGATGTATTCAGATTACTGATTCTCTGCCGCACGTCCGAGCTGAATATATCCTTGCCAAAAAAATCAAACATTCGATTAAGTAATAAAGTAAGGATCTTATTTTTGTGATCATCCATTAATTAATCAGTAATCTCGTGACTGAGCATGACTCGTGTACATTGTTCCGTAAAACTCGTACGGTTAGTAGTCGGTATACTGATGTCACGACAATAACTACATGATGACATTACTTACTGATTACATTGGAAACTGTTGACGGCTCCCCTCTCACATGAAACTAGCTTGCATGTTTGTTTTAATGCTAATATTATATGAGAAATGAGGTTTTCGATCCGCAATGAACGACGGATATGTTCCTTGTATGATAACTGTTTGTGGATAGTTAATGAAAGCTTACACCATTGTACTGCGGGAAGAATACAATTTGATATGGAGTGCTTCGTTGAACAAAATACAGAAAGGTCTATTGGGCACCAATTTGAACATGACTAGACTATTGATACAGGCAATAGTGTTTGTTTAGTTAACAGTGAATTTTTTTTTGTTCAGTCCAGCTTTGTCTTCATTTAATATTCTACCGACTCAGCATTCATTCCTTACTGATACGGAATGCATCATTCCAAATGTACGGCCTATGAAACAAGAGAATTTAAAATTTTATTACATACATAATTATGCCAATTAATTAATTAATTTCCAAATAATTCGATGATCCAAGCAGAAATATTTGGGGATTCAGAACACTGACTCGTGTAATTTTATAAAAGTTCATCCGTCATATTAAAAAATATTCAATGTCTACAAGTTGTTTATAATGGCCAGTGAAAAAGCTTTTTGATTATGGGTAAGTAACTTCTTTTTGGACGACAGCAGCAGCCTACTGACTGTCGGATAAGACGGGTGTATACATGTATGCTAACTATGGAAACAGTCACCGGGCCTGGACTCTCAGTGTACTGTTCAAATACAGGAGGCAGATTTGACAAACATTACCCAGCCGTCGTCCATGAATAAATATTCACATGACGCTATAGCAATAAATCCAAACAGTTACAAAACAAAAATATAAGAAAAATGTAACACAAACGCTGAAACGTTGATCCATAGACGTTGAGATCATCAATATAAATGTAAATATAGATAATTGATTAACTTTGAAATTTAAGATGCAGATAAAAAAATGAATTGCGCTAACATTTATATCACATTGTTGGACTATTAAAATCGAGTCCATAGTTTACATATCGTAATAATAAATACGCCACTCGAGTGAGGAACAGGAATTCGGATCTCGGTTACCAATAGACTAGATTTCAGTTTAATTTACCTTGTTTACACCATTGCTATTTTGTCCATAATAATCAGTCGTCTACTTTGGAGCTTGTCAGATATCCGTGGCTCTGCATACATTCTCTGTTTTGAATGACTACCATGACTCCGTAATATATCACGTTTGAAATAACCTCGTTAAAAATTCAGTGTAGTTGTTTCTTGTATCGGGACTCAATCCCATGGGTTGATGTCATAATGTATTCGTGTTAACATGGACAAAGTCAATACCACCGTATACGATTCATAGAAGTTTGTGCACTTCAGCATGGGCATGGGATATAAGCGACAAACCCATTGACCGCTTGTTATTACTGTATACGTCATCAATGAACTTTGTTCGCTTGAACAGGAATACACTAAGACGTTATCGTGTGCGGTGCAGTTCCGGTATGTGAATCAACTATCCTGGGGTTTTATATGAGCTTATTTCGAACGTGACATATGATCAATATCCCAGAGTAATGGTAGTCATTTTGTAGAGATTGTTACACACGTTGAACAAAGAGAAAAGTTATCCAGACCTAACTTATTGATCTGTGAAAAGCGCGAAGTAGACGACTAATTAAAATGAACAGAGTTTAGTAAGTAAATAAATTCGGACATAATATAAGGTAGGTCAATTTTCCTGCTACATATATACACACACTTAATTCGACACAAACGATGGAAAGCTGGAGGAGTTGCATTGTACATACTCATACCTTCAGTAATAAATTGTTTATTTTTTTTTTAATTAGAACCCAATGAAAGTATATCATGTTACTTCAATCAATACAATGGCCGTGCTATTTAGATGGTGTCCTAATAATGGTACCATCCAAGGATAAGCTTTGTTAAAACTATGTGTGATCCGGGGATTAATTAGAAACTTCTATCCGCCATCGAATCAAATAAGTTTTGACTATACCAGTATTTTTTATAAAATTGTTTTTTGGTGTTTTGTATATAAGAGGTTTTTAACTTTGAACAAAGCATTTGTGAAAATAAGAGAGCAAAGTATGCTAAATCCGCATTTTGGGGATCTAATTAATTTGCCTTATCATAGTTTTATATATCTTGTCAAGGACATGAATAAAATATTATATAAACTAATATTTCAGCATTTACGTACGCTTAAAATAAAGCGATAAATTCATATGATGATGCTTCTCTAATTCAGTTATTAATCCTACTATTGCTTGACGGAAAGGGTCGACTGCTTTTGAATAAGGAGACTCCATTCAAGTGTATATGGAAATCCATTCATACAGCAACTGTTCACAGAAATACGATCAAAATTAATGGTTAACTCTTTAAATCTTGAAATTTTAAGGCAATGCAGCACAAACAGAAATTATCTTATCCGCTGTCAAACAATACTTCTCGCATGAAATTATCTGAGAAGTTGAGAAAACCCAAAATAAAGATGCTCTGCAACTGGCGCCTATTGGATTTGTATTCTAGAATAAATTGATAAACCGTAATATAATATATTTTAATTGCAATATAATTTAGGACGACCAAAACTTTATTTATTGTACATAAGGATAACAGTCCTCAATCATTTCTAGGCTCCCTACTTGAGTAATGCGTTACGAATAGGATAGAAACACATAATTTCACGGAAGATGAGCTTCTGTAGGCCTGGGGGTGCAATTTTATTTGCATAAAAAAACCTCTTCCTTCTTTTATCAGATGAAATATGACCAAGCTTCCTTGTTTAGCCGCATACCCTTTTTTTACAGTAATGGGAAGTAAATTAGACTTTTTAAATTATCTTCGTTAACCACAGGGCAATTACCTGTACACGGTCGTCTTTCGAACAAGAAATGAGCAAAGCCATTAGTGGGAAATAGATGAATTATCATAGTTTAGGAACAAACACAGTTATGAGATGTGAGGTAAATGGTTTGGCATGTCTTCAATTAACAGGTACATCGAACAAAATTAGATAATATATATGAAAGACGTTAAAGTTAGAAAAGTACATCGTCAATCTACGCTAATCAGTCGAAATTATAAAAGTTCCAATTGAAATTGATTTAGCTGAGAAAATGAAGTGTTTTTTGGAGGCGATGAATGATCGATGAATGATCGATGAATGATCGATTCGGATGACTGAGTAAAGGAAATGTTCGGACATTAAATTGTTAAATATATCCGACAGATTCGATGATTAGAAAACACCCGGAATCCGTGAACAATTGACGTCTCAATAATAAAACCTGCATTTATACCGAAAAGTAATTTCAGTGAACACAAAACGAATTATTGCCAGAGAGACGAGGATGTGAAAGAAGTGGCCTACATATATTAATAAAAAAACACATTTGGATGATATACATTCTGACATATAAATTCTGTAAAAAATGATTTAAGCCTCATACCTTTTTTAACGTTCTTATATGGCAGAATCATTTCAACGTTAGTAGAATTTATCCTGATGCAAATCTAACTCGTGTGTTTATAATTTCCAGCAATAAAACGCGTATGAGTAAAAGCTATCGACAAAGCCTAATTTAGAAATGTTTACATCACACACAATTATGAAAGACATGTGGCTACATATAGTTCGTCAGCATCATGTGGTGTAACTGGTAATAAATGTCCCAGTTTTATACTGGTTTATAAAGTATGGATTTATCAACAAGATAATTAATTTACGTTTTTGCTTTTATTCCAAATTTATCAGCATTTTATAGGAATGCTTTTATTGGTGTTATCATGTGTGAAAATATTATTTTTTCTACATTTCTGAAAATCTTCGCACATGTCCCATTAAAATCTGTAAATTTGTAGCAATGAATATTAGTCTAAATAATCTGGGTATAAACTAAATCATGGATTAAGGTTTGCCGGATTTATATATCCACACTGAGAAATGTTTACTAAATCAAAATTTGTTCCCTGAATTTCAGGCGAGATTCGCACCTATTATGTACGGAGAGAAAATTCAGGACAGAGTCTACGTATGGTGTCGAACAGCTTTACTGTTCTCGAGCTTGGCGAGGGACCAGGCGGTGAGTATCAAGAATCAGTTCAATACATACACATATAATTTTAACTTTCGGGGGTGAGTTTTACCTCATTTTTCTAAAGGTTGTATAGTTAATATAGGCACTCTCATATTAGGATTTTGATCTTAAAACACAGTAGACCAGTACCTGTAGGGATCCCAACCACGCCATCGGGATCAATCAACTAATTAGCAGAAGAAAAGAAAAACAGGAAAAATTCTCACTTGGCTCCAACATATACATGGCTTCATCTATCTCAAACATATACATGGCTGTTACATCGTCATTAAGTTTAATAGAGACCGACCCTTTAAGCACAGGTTCTAATAATTTCAAATAGAAACAATAATTTCGTATTTCTAGTAATCTAATATTTGGTGTACTAATAAATGTACATGTCCATTGGTAACTATCGCAATTTAATAACATAATATGAACAATATATGAAAGTTAAGGTTTTGTTCATTAGAAAGGAACCGGGCCTCATGACTCGCATTTTGTAATTCACGTTAAAATAAAAGCGGGTGATTAACATGTTATCCAAACGAATGTTCATTGACGTTCATAGCATAAGGCGAAAAGGCATTATATGTTGGAAAGGTCTCCTCCATAATATGGCTCCTGATTATCATCCTTACAGAAAGATTTCGATGTCGAACAAATCAACAAGTTTCAGGGAGACATGATCCTGAGCAGACAAACTGTAGACTTTGTGTTGGCGCCTTATTTCCCCACTGATACACTGAGGTCTGCCGCGTATGCTGCAGCTGCCAGAAGTTACCAACGTGATGGCGCTACCAGCGTGAGAAGGGTGAAGAGGAAGATCCTGCCATGGGAAATATTCTATTGGAATAATGCGCGTATAAGATACAAGATTAACGACAAAGAACTCAGTATGTACACACATTTAACATATGCGAATATTCTCGAAAACCTGGGTATATAGTGTCAGCAAGCTTCAGATCTCACGAATATTTTACGTGTTAAATCGATTAAACTACTTTACGTATGACATTGTTAACATCCAAATTCCTGAATATGAAATGGAAATATAAAGAATAGCAAGATAGTTTCGAAGAGAGAAGAGACTAACGCTTTTCAATGGTGTTGTCTGTAGTCAACATAAGCAAAAAATTAAGGTGATTCCTCTGTATTGAGCAGCTCTATCTCCTGGAGAATTCGCGTGCCTGTACATATAACTGTATATATAACTGATTATATAGCTTTATATATAAATACTTTATATATAACTGTATATATAACTACTGTATATAAAACTGTATGTATAACTGTATATATATAACAGCGGAATGTACCTATCCATAAAGTCAACCGTCAGTTCTGTACATGTCATGGAGCAATCAATGTTGGGTGGGTGGGGATAGCTGTCATGGAGCAATCAATGTTGGGTGGGTGGGGATAGCTGTCATGGAGCAATCAATGTTGGGTGGGTGGGGATAGCTGTCATGGAGCAATCAATGTTGGGTGGGTGGGGATAGCTGTCATGGAGCAATCAATGTTGGGTGGGTGGGGATAGCTGTCATGGAGCAATCAATGTTGGGTGGGTGGGGATAGCTGCGTTACTCAATTTAAGGGGCAAGAACCGTATCATGCTTATGCAGTATAAAGGTCAGGACTTCAATCTTCCTGTCTCAGATTCCCCTTCTTACCCGATAGCACACGCGACATCTTTGCTAACCAAGCCTATGTGTATGCCGATATCTGATACTGATGCGTTCCCGTTTACAGATGGAGAGGACAGACGGGTAATACGTGAAGCCATGAACCACTGGGAGGAGAACACATGTATTCGGTTTACACAAACGAAGAGAATCTTCTTTCAGCCGCATCTTAATTTCAGAAAGAAGGATGGGTAAGTCCAGTCCACTATGAAATTCAAAGTATTGTGTTCTGCGAATACAGATAGCGTTTTGTTTTTTACAGAAACTTCCAATTTTCTCCTAATGACAATGAATTTCTTTTACGAGATATGAAATCAGCAATCAGGTGTTTTCAACCAGAAACAAAGACGATTTTATGCAAAATGTATTTGAATGAATATTGGGGAGACTGGCAGACGCCCAACAATATGTCCTTGGAATGCAAATGCCCTCAGTTATGAGATTCATCATCCCGGTATTAACCCGGAACCCAAGCTCGTAATTCTGAAAATCTTTTCATAATTGTGATAAAGTTAAGTTAACTCAGCAAATAGATTCTCATGTATGTTTAGTTTAATCTGCGACTTCAAATATAACATGAAAATTTGTCTATTTTTATTCGTAAAGGTGCTGGTCATTCATTGGGCAGCAATCTGTTGGACAGGAGATTTCCATTGGCAGAGGATGTGCTTTCGTGAGTAGTAAACATTTTGTCGTACTGTTACCTATTACATATCATCATAGTCGTGTTCACACTAAGTAGCCATGGGATCCGCTACACCATGGAGTGTTTTTTCTTCCAAAGCAAAGTTGGCACTCAGTGTTAGTCACGAACCTTTCGGTCAGCAAAAGCTAGTTTCTTCCCACTTCTAATACACGAGTTAATGACTTCTTATATTGAAATCTGTCATGTTGAGGTAGATTGTCTGGCAAATCCTGACAGACCCGACCACTGATTCGAGGAAACAGTCTTACGAAATTCTTGCATGCCCCAATATTTATTTTTACTTTAATGCCGACAAGTGAACATTTTCTTTATCGCCAAAGTGAAAATACATTTGTAGGTGGCTATCCAGAATTTAAACATACTTTATTATATTCAAACTCGACATATATTACAGATGGCCATTGTCGCTCATGAGATAGGACACGCCATAGGTTTTTACCATGAACAGTCTCGCCCAGACAGAGATAGGTACATCTCCCTGAACAAAGCCAACATTGTACCCCGAATGGAGGCAAATTTTGCCAAAACAGAATGGTCCGTGGCAAAAACAGATGGGATCCCTTATGACTACTCTTCTGTGATGCATTACAAATCAACGGTAAGATATCGTTATCATTATAACTTTCAGCACAGAATTGTATATATAATGGAAAGATGTTATTGAAAGATATTCATGGAGAGATCACCTTTTGAACATATATTAAATATAGAAACATAGTAAGTGATGATAGCATCATACTGGGTACCGTATCACCACAATATCACGTGACGTCAGTTCATACTGGGTACCGTATCACCACAATATCACGTGACGTCAGTTCATACTGGGTACCGTATCACCACAATATCACGTGTCGTCAGTTCATACTGGGCGGACAGGTGACATCTCCACAATATGAGGAATTGAATGCATACGACTCTGGACAGAGTCCACACATCTCCACAATATGAGGAATTGAATGCGTACGACTCTGGACAGAGTCCACACATCTCCACAATATGAGGAATTGAATGCGTACGTACGACTCTGGACAGCATATTATCTAGATTTCATATTTATTTTTAAAACTGATGGAATCCAAGATATTTGACATCAGTGCGATCGATCGATCGATCTGACGGTAAGTTAAACTGAATACGATGGTTTCAATTACAGGATTTTAGTCCGAGTGGAAAGGGGGTTGCGCTTGTTGCTAAAGATCCAGAAATGCAGAAAGTGATGGGTCAGAGAGAAGCCCTGTCTTTCTTGGACGTGAAATTGGCTAATGTTAACTACTGCTCAGGTGAGTAATGGTGTCCCAGGCATCCGCGCGAAATAACAGCGTCAATAATGGAGATAAATCGAGGATCAAATTCAACAATAAGTAACTTGTCTTCTTCGATGAAGAATTGCGTTGATCATTAAGTTACGGATTTACAAGACACTATTGGCTCCCACGGATGAAATGAATGTATTAGTATAGAGAGTTTCCTAGAAGAGAGAAGCATTACGATATTTGATGATGCCGACCAAACGCCATCATATTCCGATGAAACCCATATCACAGACCAGTATTCTGTCAGTAGACAAATTGATTTCAAGTCTTTTTTTTATGAATAATGTTTCCCAGTTCGATTGTGAATTTGTATATGAACACTTCATCAGACTCATGCGACATATAACATATCCTTACAGATATTAACTGACTCGGCTAGACTGTACAAGGTGCCTTGTGTGTGTTGCTAAGGACTGAAACGAGATGTTTAACAAGGAATGTTTATTTTCTGTACGAGCAGGTGTGTGCGGAACGAAAGATCTGGAGTGGGACGAATGTGAACATGGAGGTTACAGAAACCCGAACGATTGTAAATCCTGCGTTTGTCCACGAGGGTTGGCCCCTCCAAAGTGTGAGGGCCCGACAAATGGTGCTAATGGTGAGGAGGAGCTAAATCTTACACAAAAGTTACCTGGAACTGCTTAAAAACACGGGATCTATTTGTTGAACGTTATTATCAAATTATCCAGATTATCCAAACCGATATTCAATAAGCAGTCCTCGTTCACCATAATTAGCGTAAGATATCTTCGTTAAATTCAAAGGCTCAAAAGCCTCAAATGATGCTTCCAAGAATGCAATGTTTGCTGACCTCAACTACTACTCAATATCGGCATTATCTGTTAAAATGGACATTCCGTGTGGTTTACAATGTTTATAACGTATATGGGAAGTGGACTCATGAAGCTGTTCAAGGCAGACGAAGTACGGTTATCATGTTGTTTGTTCCCTTCACAGCTGATTGTGGGGAACAAGTCTTGACAGCGACGGACGAACCTAAAGCATTGTTTTCTCCTCGATACCACGACTTGGGAATGCCATCATCAGCCGTTTGTTCCTGGCTAATTAAGGTAAATCATTAAATTTCCGTTTTCGATTATTGAAAGCAGAGCCTAATCAACTAGGAAGGAAGAAAGTCCTAACGGCACGTCATAATTAGACCTATATCTGCATATAAATGGGCCTTCTCTCTCGTCGACTTTACGACTAAACAGAAGGTTACAATTTCGACAATTAGGACAGTAACATTCCACTGGGACCTGCATATGGCGTATGCATACCTCTGCTCAGATCAGATCCTGTGTTAAATGTGACGATTTTAATCAGCATTACAATAAATAATTACAGAAACCTATATAAAGCAGGGCTATATCACCAGGCCACTTGACGGTCTACTTTCGGTTAACCCTGGACTAGAGGCCTTACGAGCCCATATATTTCAAAATATCGATCCCAGTGAAATATAATATTATATGCTGACACTATAATGCTTTGTCGTTTTACAGTCACCTTCACCCGATAAGCGGATAAAATTCGAATTTAGGGGAAACTTCAACTTCACCGAAGATCCAGTTCTGTGCGAAGATTACGTGGAAGTTCGCTACAAAAATATGGGGATGACCGGTGCAAGGTATGCGAAAATACATTAACTAGAGTAACTGTCACCAGACTTATTATTGCATAATCTGGGATTTTGTATGGTCTACAAAAGGACTGATAAATCACATATTTTCTAAAAAGTTAAAATGTCATTTTCTCCTAAATGCTTAGAAACTTTTCTGGAATAATGCCAAGTCGGAAAATATAAGAAAAACACTGGGGTTAACCAGGTTGTTTGTAAAACAAAATTCCTCTGATTTCTCCAAGTTAGTTTACAAACGTTCCTTCGTTGCGGTCTAAATGCCTTAACCGATAAAAAAAAAGTTCAACGATTGCCTGTCATTGATATATAGAAATGGGAATTTCTCATCAAATAGTTTTGTTACATGACATGTGGTTTCCTCAGCTCGGGGAATTGTCTATCAAAGTGCAGAGACGATGATAGCATATCTGTCATGTTTTGCTACCAATTTGCCGAAAACATCACCTAATTTCAAAATCCTTTCGCAAGTGTTCTATTTAAAGTGAATATTTTCTCTTTTCATTCACTTTCATCAAATATCCCTATTCTGGAAGGTATGTAGTAGGTAAAAATGAATTTGTTTGCAACCTCAATAATACTACTTACTTACTTACTTACGCGGCCTGTCGCAGTTAATCATTAGTTTCCAAGAGCACATCTATGTTTTTTTGGGGGGGGGGGGAATTGTGGTCCTCAAATGACAGCCACTAGCAAGAAATGGAAGCTGTGGTCCTGAGAGGTTATGATGTGTCTCGCTTTGAGCCTCTTGTCCAGTCTTGCTTAACAATATACACAATGGAATGAAGAGAAATGATTATCCTACATCTATACTGTTTCAGCACTTTTATTATAGGCATTATAACACTGAATTTTTCTTATTCAGATTTTGCGGACGAGACATACCGACGAAAGCGTTCATTTCCCATAGCCATGAAATGTTGATCGTGGTTCATACCCTCAAAGTGGACTATTGGCAAGGATTCCAAGCTCAGTATATCGAAGGTTTGTATGAAGCATCTCTTTATAGTATTGGTGATAAATGCGTTATTTCATCCAGCACACAGTCTGCAATATATTCTCCCAAAAAAACAAGCTCGTCAATTAGGACCGGACTCTCGTCAACTCTATATCACCCACAAAAAATTAATATTCAAAAGATGTAATGCTTCTAATTCCACGCCACTTCACAAAATTTTTCCTTAGAAAATGGGAATGGGCCAATCATTTGTTTCAAAAATGTAATATATCTCAATGTATTATATCACAATGTGAAATATCTCCATGTAATATATCACAATGTAATATATCACAATGTAAAATATCTCAATAGAAGATATCAAAATGTAATATATCACAATGTAATATATCACAATGTAATATATCACAATATAAGATATCAAAATGTAAGATATCACAATATAAGATATCACAATGTAAGATATCTCAATGTAATATATCACATGTAAAATATCTCAATATAATATATCACAATGTAAGATATCACTGTAATATATCACAATGTAATATATCACAATGTAAAATATCTCAATATAATACATCACAATGTAAGATATCACAATGTAATATATCACAATGTAAGATATCACAATGTAATATATCACAATGTAAGATATAACAATGCAATATATCACAATGTAATATATCACAATGTAAGATATCTCAATGTAATATGTCACAATGTAATATATCACAATGTAAGATATCTCAATGTAATATATCTCAATGTAAGTTATCATAATGTAATATATCACAATGTAAGATATCGCAATGTAATATATCGCAATGTAATATATCTCAATGTAAGATATCGCAATGTAGGATATCACAATGTAATATATCACAATGTAATATCTCTCAATGTAAGATATCACAATGTAATATCTCTCAATGTAAGATATCACAATGTAGGATATCACAATGTGTAAGATATAACAATGTAATATATCTCAATGTAAGCTATCACAATCTAAGATATCTCAATGTAAGATATCACAATGTATATATATCTCAATGTAATATATCTAAATTCTAGTGAATCGCTGAGAACGGACCTCCCTTATTTCCCCTAAAGGTCGGTGCATTGAATATCCCTGGAATGCACATGAATTTGCAATGCTATGTTAAAGAGCCTAACTGTTACATATCGTTTATACAGAGAAATGTGGTGGATGTTCAGTGGATGCTAGTGGCAATGAGCCACTCTGTCTCAGGACCACCAAATATGACTGCGCCGAAGATTATAAGACAACCTGTCATGGGGCTGCTTGCGTACAGTAAGTAATACAACCAATCTTCAAATATTTATCGGACCATGTGACCGTATCATTGCAAATGCTAGATCAAAGACGAAGACAAATGATATAGACTAGACGTGATATATGATGTCAGGCATTAGCTAGTCCAGATCTATCAGCTTTCTGAGTCAATAATTGAGAGACAAATTTTCTAACATCATCAATAACCAACTATATCTTCACACAAATTGCAGTTACTTTAACTGCAATGTTGATCCAACATCTACTATGGTTCTCCTGTTTTCCTAATCCTCCAATCGAGGGGCGGTGGATCTCTCCGGGTACTCCCCCTAATCATCCAATCGAGGGGCGGTGGATCTCTCCGGGTACTGCCCCTAATCCTCCAATCGAGGGACAGTGGATCTCTCCGGGTACTCCCCCTAATCCTCCAATCGAGGGGCGGTGGGTCTCTCCGGGTACTCCGCCTTCCTCCACCATTCAACTGGCTGTCACCATGCGAGAGAAATATTGTATTGAATGAGATTTCGAGTAGCTTCCGAAGAGAAATGATCTCAGTCACTCTGTGATAGTGTCGGTTCTTTATGGGTCACAAATATCGAATATGGCAGGTCTAAAATTATTTAAGCGGAATTAACTTTGATATTCAACAGTTATGGAATGTTACTTTAATATGTTTCCAATCTCCTTCACAGGCAGAGGAAGAACTACTGTTTCAGAGAAGAAGAATTCTGCTGCGATGGTTTTGTAGCAACTGGACCACGATGTATGAGTAAGTATCGTACTGAACCTCAAGAAACACTACTTGAAAAATATGGACTATTCTTATTGTTAGTATATCCTGTCAAGTAATAACTTATTCATTGGCAATCTAATTGCGTATGCGATACATTGAATCCAGTATTACAGAAAAGATTAGTTGAGATTGCGTGATAAGGATTGGTTATTTTCATCTTCCAGTTTTTGGAATTATCAACAAACTGGTTTTACTGCATGCAGTTATGTACACAGACCCACTTAAATCTGGATAATATACTTACCCGGAAAGTAGGTTCAAATAGCACGACCCCCTTATCAAGTGAAAATGCGAATGGATTGTAATGGATGGCAAATCACTTCTTAAAAATTATTACACAATGTACCTCATTTTAAAATTTTAGGGGCTGGATCGCGGCTTCCTGCAGGTCTTCCTAATCCAGTGGTGCCAAATGAAATCACCACCACCCCAAAACCCACGACAACCACAACTATCGTACCAACTACTACAACTACAACCACTCCTGCTCCGACTACCACAACTACAACCCCAAAACCAACTGCTACAACTACGACCACTCCTGCTCCGACTACCACCACAACTTCAAAACCAACTACTACAACTACGACAACCCCAAGACCAACTACTACAACAACGACAACCACAACCCCTAGTCTAACTACTACAACTACGACAACCCCCATGCCAACTACGACAACCACAACCCCTAGACCAACTACTACAACTACGACAACCCCCATGCCAACTACGACAACCAAAACTCCTAGGCCAACCACTACAACTACGACAACCACAACTTCTATGCCAACTACTAAAACTACGACAACCACCACTCCTAAGCCAATTACAACTACCCCGACGCCGACAACAACGACCAAAACGACTGCCGCCTCTGTGATACTGCCACCAGTTACAAGAACAATACTCAGGCCGTCGTTTCGTTTTTCAACGGCTTCTCCCTCAATAGCAGGAGTGTGGGGACCATGGGGGGAATGGTCCAGCTGTTCGGCCACTTGTGGACTTTGTGGAAAGCAGACCAGGAGAAGGACTTGCTCGAACGAGAATTGCCTGTAAGTTCTGTGTTATTTATAGGGCATTTTGTCACATTAATACTCCGCTCTCCATTGTTTACTTCGACACATGGATCATTATATCTAACCACGAGTCTGCAGTATATTTGGCCAATAGACTGAGTTATCACACAAGTGTTGGTGCCATACAGCTTTTCGGTTTAACCCGTCATGCTATATTTGTATAGTGCTTTAACATTATTGATTATATACTGATGCATGGATTCGGTGTTAAGAGCTCCGAAATAAATTCTCGTGTTTACGGACACTATATTAAATTATGGAGAGCAGCCTAGAAAATGTTTCAAATTCTTACAGATCGTCTACTTGAAGAACATACATTATAGTCAGAAAGGAGAGTGTTTTGAGAAAATGTGAGAATTATGAAGAAATAACTGTATTGCTAGTATGATGTAGAATATTCCGATAAGAACATTTGTTTTTCACATTCAGGGGATTGGCAGAAGAATGGGTGGACTGTGGAGATCCCGTCTGTCCATTCAGGACAATACAGGAGAGCAGCATGTGCACGAGAAGAAAGAGAAACTGCAAGGGCCGCACTAAAGGATGGTGGCTATCCAGAACTGATGACTGCATAGAGTGAGTGCTTATTCACAATACAGTTGACTCCACGATAATAGTTGAGTGTAGGACAATATCGTCCACACTGATAATTGATCATTTGAAATAACTTTATTAATCTTCTTTTCGGTAGAATAAATGGAAAATAAAATATTGATTTCAATCGTTTCTGACGAAACTATAGGTCTAACTGGCAAGGTATTGACAACTGTGCATGTTGTACCGTCGGCTAGCGAGAACCAATGCCAAATGTTAACATTAAGATAAATGGTGACGAAAGTCACATGAAAGTCACACAGAATGAAAGCATCCCCAAAAGTGGCTCTACTGTTAATTCTTTTCAAGTTTCACGAGAAAACCTAAATAAAAATGAGGGGCTTTGAGCAAGTCTACACAATGATATCAGTAACAATGAAATCTTGTAAATATCAATTTCACGATGACCATATTCAATTTCAGGACGTATACGTGCTTTAAAACGGTTACTACTTCGAGATGCTGTGTTGGATTTGTTGTCCACGATCAGTGTCGCAAATGAACAAACAACCTGGACAAGAGAGTGCCTCTCTACTATGTGGCTGGCTAATTCGACTATTCGTGTGAGGATTGTGTCCTGGACGGCCCCGAGCTGTGCACACAGAAGCCAAACTTAGAAATGTCAATAACCTAGGAAACCAGGGAAGATACTATCATAAGACATACTTGCTTGCTGAATCACTGACCGGTGACTGGGAAACCACGTTTGAATGAACATGACAGAAGATTACGAAGCGGCAAATTCAGTCCATTCAGATTCAGTCCATGCACAAATCATTATCTCTTATCAAAGGGCTTAAAGTTGAATTGAGATACGTTTATTTCTTTTCTAACGATGGTGCATTGGGTATCAGAGCCAACACGCGAACGGCCAAATAACGTCATTTTATCAAGTGTGGACACCATGAAATAGCATAGCATTTTGATTAAATGTGTATTGTGGGGCATAGCCTTCATCGTCCATCCTGTCAACAGTATGATTAAAATGGACCTGCAAGGAGGACATTATTTGTATAACAATGGATTCTGAACGGATGTCCAAATGCATCATGGGCTATCTGCCAATTCTCAATCACTTGATTGTTTAATAGAAATCTTCCAAAAGAAATACAGTATTTCACTGGCATTTGGAGAAAATTGGGTCATGGGTAAACTGTAATGTTTCATTTCGCGATTCTGCTAAAACTGCTGGAGAAAATCAGATCCTCCCACACTTTTTCTCTATGTGTAAGGGGAAGTTGAGCGTGTGAAATAGTATAGAGCAATGTGTCCTCCACGACAGCATTTCACCGTTGTACCTTTTATATGGATCTGAGTGGAATGTTATTTATTTTGTGTCCGTCCATTGATCTCATTCATGCTGGAAATTATTTATTTAGCATTTAATGAATTGACCCAAAAAGCTGTGTAAATACTCACTGTAAAATATTCTATTATTGTAAAATTTTGTATATATGTAAAAAGATTTTCTCTAATGTATATATGTGTGAATAAAATTCGACATGTGAAAACCACAAAGTTATGTTTTATTTACCTCGAATCAGGCTAGTGTTTTAGTAATCCTAAAAGTGTACACCTGTCCAGCTTTAAGATGGTGAAATCTCCGAAAAGAAAAGTCTCTATGATTCATCCTTATGATTAAAATACTCAGGATCGTAAACTGGTATTTATTTCAGAAATATGCACTCTGAAAATTGTGCAAGTAACCTTATTACCTTATTCTGAAAATTGTGCAAAGTAACCTTATTACCTTATTCTGGAAATTGTGCAAGTAACTTACCTTATTCTGGAAATTGTGCAATTAACTTATACCTTATTCTGGAAAACTATAAAAATTGCATCTGAATATCACGATACGGTATCCATCTAAATCAAATGAACTTCACAAATCATACCTTGATTATGTTGTTTGATTTTAAGGCAGATATGTTGTTTGTGGTCGCAAAAATCAAAGAATGCTTATTTCTGAAGAGTTGTTCGGCACAATTTTGATACAGTTGTCTAAGTTATAACTAGCTATCCAGGTGTCATTTGACAGAACAGAACAAATTAAGCACATTGCTTAAACTCTTCTTGTAATGCCCAAGAACAGATTTTTTTCTGAGAGTAAATTAGGGACATAGACCATCCACCGTCCTGCTCCCCATGAGGACAAGTATGAATATCTCCCCCTACAGTTGCATCTCCTTTTAAATAATGGTGCCACAATCGTGGAATCACAAACAAATCATTTTGGCTACTGTAGGTTTTACTGAGAAGAAAATGCGGAAAACTCATTTCTTTGCCAGTTTACCTTGTAATATGAATATGAATACAAACTAGCGAACTATGATTGGTATCAACCTCCGACTCAATTAAAGTCATGTTCCTGTCGCCTCTAATTGGAAATACCAGTAACATTATATTGAAAATCTTCAGAAAAAATAGGTTGCTTGGAATACCTCTCCCGTCACTATGTTGGTATTTCGATCATTCACCCAGAAATCATTTGTGAACAGTTGATCACAACTCGAACCTGGTGCGTACAATTCTAATTTTGGATGCACACAGAATTTATTCCGTATATAATACACACCTGATAATACGCCTGGGTATATAATACTATGATACCGATCTGAATGCATACTCGAGAAACATGGGCAATGAACAAAGTTAAACTATTATCTGATGAGGAGTTGAGGACATCACGTGGCTTTGTTAACTCATAGAATAGCCTTGTATGTACTTATTTGAACACACTCGAGTCTGACCATGGGCACCAAACGTTGATGGCATTATTTGACAAGAATTGGTATACGTATGGAAGCTTTGATTGTTTAGAACGTATCGGTACCTTTCAGGAAGGTCGTAATACTGGATGGTTCTGCACAGTAACGGAGTGATACTTTGACTGAATTAGTTCTATGTTGGATGAACTTCAACACAGAGGTGGATACAACTCAGATTTGAGTGAGTTACGGTAATTTTGAAGTAACTGCCATTTCGGGTTGACCATAGTGAAGACAATATTTGGATAGATAGATAGATAGTTAGAAAGCACGAAGAACTACATGTAAGACGAGCAAAATCTCTTAACAAATTGATTCATACAAATGAGAAGAGCAAAATCAACATTCCATGTCTGTCCAGGAATGCCCATTCGCACACGAATACAAGTGTCTAGTCCATCATTCAATATTCAGCCGTCCTCTATTGAAGTGTTTTCGAGTCCATAATCGAAAAACCGAATTCATATAATAGTATTAGCACCAAAGTAAAAGAATAACTCATAGTATACATTCAATAGGCTTTCAGGAATGCATAGTTAAGGAACAGAATGTTTTGCATGAGGCTGGCGGTTGTGTACCAGTATGCAAGATACAAAATTAATGCACATGTACATCAGAGTCGCAGAATTGGGAGTTTACTTTAATATGTTACGTAAAACCATAACCCATCATCCAAACTCCTTAGATTTCATGTTCACGGAACACTTGTGGGAGACGATGGGTCGTGCATTTGCGACAAGGTGTGTTCAGACGATGCATTTGACGCGATGGGTAGCTGCGTTTCTGAAACAAATTGACAATAGCCCGGTTTCACTGCAATAAAACTTTGTGAGCAGCATATCGTCTTTTACGTAAGTGAGTGAGTAAGTGACGTTCGACGTGGGAACCCAGCACGCCAATGAATATTGACTGAATAAAATGGGGTTACAATCACATTTTAAATTCGAAAAGATTTCCATCGATAATTTTTGGAAAAGAAAATCGCATTTCTTTTGCATTGACGTTCCCAGGAATCTGTATAGATTAATGATAGTTTATCTGCAATAGTACACTATTCGAATCCCAATACTGGCAAATTGTCGACCAAAGCTCAAGAAAACAGGTAATCCTTCGGAGATTCACGAACCGTCCAAAGAAATATTCACGAATCAATCTGATTCGTCAGAACCACGCTGTTCTGTCAAAGTCCGAATTTTTAACCAGCGAATCTACCGTTGTCTCTGAAACTGTAATACATAGCTTCATTTAAATTTCACAAATTGTTTTTGTTCGACACAGACGCATGCGCATTACTCTGACTTG